>LJJS01000510.1:0-22384 GCA_001447215.1 Diaporthe aspalathi
TGGCGGGGACCTGATACTGGCGGGTATGTGGTAAACCACGTTATTTATAATAAATAACTTATATATTAATATATTTTATAAATATAAAACTCTATAGTGGCTTAAGCCTATAGTTACAGCAGTTAGAAGGGGGCTAATCATTTGTCAAGCCTTACTATATTAATTGGAAAATAAGAATCGTTGCCCATCCAATCCGGTCCGGCACAGTATTCGGGCCGGTAGAATAGTCTAGTCTTAGCATTTATTGTTTCAGCACAGCACAACGTTGTTCATTGTACCAAATCATAAGCACTCAACATAAACCCCCGAAAGCAGTGGTCCAGGGCGCAGACCTCAAGTTAATGGACAAAGTGCCAAAGTAGAAGAGTTGCTGAAGCCTTTCCAGATACTGGTCAGGCCTGGACGCAACGCAAGAGACTATGTCGGTTGGTTTCTGGCCCTGGGGTTGTCTGTCTTAGGTTCTCAAAGGTGCCTCAACGCCATCACTCTTCTCCTCGGGCTGTATGGCTCCGGCTTTGCTCTCGCTTGATAGTTTGTAGAGCTCTGTCAGGTTGTACCTCTTCAGGCTGTCCCAGTCGCCTGGGACGACGCTCAAACCACAGACAGTCTACGTGGCTTCATTAGCGCCTCCTCACCGCCGAGTAACAAACACATACACGCATATAGAAGCATGGTCATACCTGGTAGATATCCACAAGTATGACCTTGTCCGGTGCACCAAGATTTACTTTGTGCATTGGGTCAATGGAGTCGGCGATGCGTTTGATCACGTTGTCTCTCTTCAGCGTGTTGTGGCTGCGAATGGATGGCCGGATGGCATACTGCAGGCATAATGATCAGCCAGCAACCTCAAAGTAGAGATTCGCGATCTTACCGTTGCTGGCTGTGCCCTCTTATCCGGGTCTTTATGTTGGGAGCCTGCGGCTTCGGGGTTTGCGGCCTCCTCAGCACTAGCCTTGAGCTTGAAGTGACCGGCCAGGGCCTTTCTTGCAGCCTCGTCGAGGCCAGTCTCGGAAGCCTTCGCAATTACGGTGAGGGGTGTCAGCCTGTTGAGATACCTGGCCTTCGCCCCTCCATGGCCAGTAGTGGCGGCATCCTGGCATATGCGCCTGGAGAACTCGACAGGATCTATTGGAGGCTTGCATCTCATGAAAAGCAGGCACTCCTCTTTTATTCGGACCTCTGCGAGGACGTGATCAGATGCCCGGTTGCCCTTGTCTCTCAAGGCACCGAGCTCCTTCTGGATGGCAGATTCGATGTCCTCGCCCTCGGCGCCAGACGCTTCGCCATCCTCTCCGGACTTGATCCCGTACAACTTGTCGGCATACTGCAGCACCTGTAAGCAAAGACCCACCGGGCCGCAAGGGGGGGCGGGGGAGATTCCCGCGAACCTCATCGAACAGGAGCTCCATCTCCCTAGCGGCCTTCCCCTTCACATGCATGGGGCAGGTCACCCAGATGCCCATGTCGCCGGGCTCGATGGCGTTGGCCTTGGGCCTGTCTGAGGCGTCCGCCCTCGGCACCCTCCATTTCCCATTGTTTCCCTTCTGTTACGTGGTCAGTATGACCGGCCAAAGTGAACGAGGTGGAGCGTGTGTTGAGCCTTGGACAAGGGGTCCTGACCCTGTTCGGGCCCCCCCACCCACCTTCTTCTTTTTGAAAGCAGCGCCGCCCGTCGCGTCCCTATCGGCTTTTCTCTTGCTTGAATCCGCCATTCTGATCAGTGCCGTCGTGCCTGGCTGGGATCTTGAGTCTAGTCAGGGTGAGTGGGCGTGTCTGGGGTGAAATTTCAATGCCATGCACCTGGTACGGACGGTGTGGGACCATCGGTGCAGGGTTAAGCCCTGGCGCCGTCCGCGGGAGAGCGTGGGGTTCGGGGTTCGGGTCGACCGGTGCTCCGATTCATGCACATCAACGTCCTGCCCCTGCCCACGTATTTGCTGAGCGCCGTGCTTGCGGCCGTGCAAGTGATCTCTTGAAGCCTTCGCCATTACAAGGATACTCAAGCTAGGAACAAGCTTCCTGCACTTGTCTGGGAACTGTCCGAGAACTTGCCCAGCAACACTTCCCAGCGACAGTAAATGGGCAGCACATCTTGCTGAGTACTTACCTGTCACTATCGATTTTTGTCAATATGATTGTGCGTGGTGCCCTGAGCCCGCTACCATCATTCATATGTGGGGTTGCTCGATGCTCGATGCTCGATGCTATGCTGCCTGCGTACTGTAAAGTGCATGCTTGGGTATCAAGGTGTTCTAAATTCAACTATAAAAATAATCACATCACGGTACAAGACGAGTGCTTGTATTCATCACCAAATATCTCTCGACCCCTCTCGATCTCGTTTGCCCTCTGCTTTTCGTCTGTCTCACGACGAAAGTACAGCCGCATGAACTTCTCCAGGTTCTTGTCGATGTTTGCTGCAGTGCAGTGGAAATGAGTACAAATCCAAACACTCATGAGGTCTTTCGGAAATGCAGAGACGGGCCAGCAGCGCAGTAGTACTTACACAGATCTGCCTCCATGACAACATCGTCGCGGCAGAGGGGGCACTGCTTCTTGTTCTCCCGCTGCATCTTGATGACGCAGCGGACGCAGAAGATATGAGAGCACCTGAGGCGGACAGGGTACCAGGCGATGGAGAAACAGATCGGGCAGGTGTAGTCATCGACCCGAGGCACCACCGAGACGACTTCCTGTGCGAGCTGGGCACACAGCTTCTTGGCCACGTTCCCGGCGAGGAACCTCTGCGACCGCACGGCGGCGCGGAACGAGACGGATGCGCCGAGGCTGGTCCGTTTGTCAAACTCTGTCCTCATGTTAGTGCCTCCTGCGCGCCGGTAGTGCACATGTCAAAATGAAGGCGGGGTTATCTTGCGCACTCTTGAGAATCTTGTTGATAGCTGTCTTGTTGATCTCCTGGAACTTGAGGTTCTGGAGCAAGGTGGCGTTGAGCTGCAGGAAGCGGTTGTAAGTCAGCCTGCTGGACGGCATTTTGAACTTGTTCAGCAGGTCCCGCTTTTGGACTTCGTTCTGGAACCACACGAGGTTCTGCACCGCTTTGGCGCTCGACCGAGAGCCGTGGTCAAGCTCGTGGGAGGAGAAGAAGACCTGGGCATCAACATAGAGGTCGAATATCTCTCGCCAGCGGTTTAGGTCCGATTTTGAGAACCTGGCGGGCCTGGTAAGGGCCGAGACCTGGGTGCCAAGGGCGGTGATGTCCCCCTCCATGGCCCTCTCTTCTTGTTGCTGAAGAACGTCAAGGCTGTCGACGTCGCTCTGCAGGATGTTGAAGAACTCGCCATCAAAGACAAGGGGGATCTCGATGCGCTCGAGCCCCGCGCCGGCCACGGCCGGCTGTCCGTCGACCGCATGAGCCGCATCGTCCCGAGCCACTGCGGCCGAGAGCTGGGCTGCCGTGGGAGGCGGGGGCTGCTTGCCGGACAGCCTCTGCAGCAGGTCCCTCGAGGCAGGAGACAGGGCAGCATCGACAGGCTGGCCATTCCGGAGATGCACGAAGACGGACAGGCATGGGCGTAGCGACTGCGAGGGTGCCTGGTCGAGATTGTAGCGGGCCATGGGGCCGGGTACGCCATCAGGGGACACGGTCTGGGCAGCCTGGAGCTGTTGCAGGGTGTTCTTGTCCAGGCCGAGCTCCTGCAGCTCGCGCTGAACCTTCTTGAGGCATTTCTTGAGCTGTGAATAAGGTATGGCGGCAGCGCGCCAGTGGTCAGGAAAGGCCTCTCGCTCGAGGGTCTCCTTGAACTGGTGGGCGAACTTCATCTTGGGCCGGCGGCACCGTCGGCGGACAGGTATTGGACGATGGATATTGGCCGTGGAGCCTCAGGACGCGCACGACTATGAAGGCAGCCTGGAAACGGGGAGTGCAATAAGTGATGGCGTCGCCGGGAGATTCATCTCGGCCCCCGGAGGCGATGGCGACGGCCTGTTTGCGAAGAGGGGCAACGCTATAGTCCCGCTGCAGCCAGGCGGACCGTGAGTGACAGCTACGACAAGACAAGGACCGAGATGATGACGGTGCAGTTGCCGGCGGTGTTGTACTGTATGATACTGACAGCAAGCACGAGGACCAGGTGCGGTACCTAAGTAGGTAGGAAGGGAATTCTCTGCACGGCCGGGAAGCCGGTGCCTCGTCCTTGATATGCTGGTACGGTGCCGGCTATGTTGATGCAGACCCAGAGGACGGTCAGTCACCCCATTCACGAAGTACACAACCACACGCTTCTCTCGCAAGTGTTTGGTTTGGCTCGGCTCGATTCGTTGGCCGAGTTGGAAGCAGCCCAGAAAGTCGAGGATCTGTTTCCAGCAGAGAACCTTTCAATCCTTTGCCCTCTCCAACGGTACCCACCGTGTGTGAGACGACACTGCTGCGAGGCCGACTCTCGGATGTGTGCCAAGACCCAGGCCGAGCCAATCTGTGCAAGCGCCCGCCACAAACTACCTACAGGTAGGTACCTAATACTGCACATGGTACCACGTATGTTACGTGCCTATCGTCAACGTCAGAAATGGTGCTCCACTCGGCCTGGGTCTAGACTCTCGCTACGCTACGGCTATCGACTCCAGGGAGCAGGTTGTTTTGTCTCTCTTGTAAGCAGAGGAGTCCCCGAACGCGACCACGGCCACGACGATCAAAACCCCTCTGTCCGCAAAACTTGCGGCTCGCCCTCACCCTGACCACCACCCACGCCCGACTCGACTGGCTGCTACCGCCAGTCCAGTCGCCATGGGGGCCCAGCAATCTGCCCAAGAGGGCACCGGCGCACGCAATGCCCATGGCGGGTCTGCAGCTGCCCGCAAGACATGTTACTATGAAGTCCTCGAGGTGGACCGGTCAGCCGCGGATTCTGAGATACGGAAGGCCTACAAGAAGAAAGCCCTTGAGCTGCATCCCGACCGCAACTTCAACGACGTCGAGAACGCCACCAAGAAGTTCGCCGAGGTTCAGACTGCCTACGAGATCCTCTCCGACCCACAGGAGCGAGCCTGGTACGACTCTCACCGTGACGCTATTCTGCGCGGCGATGCCGACTCCGAAGATGCCCCTCCCGAGCACTACAACGTCCGCCTGACCACCACCGATGAGATCATGACCCTCATGGGCCGCTTCAACCGCTCCGTCCCTTTCAACGACACCCCGAACGGCTTCTTTGGCATCCTGGACATGACATTTGGACAACTCGCCACCGAAGAGGCGGCTGCCTGTGACTGGGAAGGTGCTGTGCCAGTTGAGTATCCGCCTTTCGGCTCCAGCGACGACACCTACAACCTCGTCGCCAAGCCTTTTTACAATGTCTGGTCCGGCTTCTCCACCAAGAAGTCTTTCAGCTGGAAGGAAAAGTGGCGGCTTTCTGACGCCCCTGACCGGCGCGTGCGCCGCCTGATGGAGAAGGAGAACAAGAAGATGCGCGACGACGCCGTACGTGACTTCAACGACGCCGTCCGGTCGCTCGTCGCTTTCGTCAAGAAGCGCGACCCTCGCTACGTCCCCAGCACGCAGTCCGAAGCAGAGAGGCAAAGGGTCTTGCGCGACTCCGCCGTTGCCCAGGCTGAGCGAGCCCGGGCGGCGAACCAGCAGAAGTTGAGCGAGGCCTATGTAGCAGACTGGGCGCAGTCCCGGGCCGACAACGACGAGTACAACGACGAGTTCG
Organism: Diaporthe aspalathi; assembly: GCA_001447215.1. NCBI lineage: Eukaryota > Fungi > Ascomycota > Sordariomycetes > Diaporthales > Diaporthaceae > Diaporthe > Diaporthe aspalathi. The sequence continues at coordinate 5,673 of LJJS01000510.1, forward strand.
CAACCAGCGAGGAGGAGTCCGAGGTGGAGCATTTCGAGTGCGTAGTGTGCAACAAGACGTTCAAGAGTGAAAACCAATACGAGGCCCACGAGAAGAGCAAGAAGCATGTCAAGGCCGTGCAGCAGCTGCGGCGACAAATGAAGCAGGAAGACGTGGGGTTCGACCTGGTAAAGCCCGCCGAACCGGCAGAAGCGCGCCGTGGTCAAGTCCAGGACCCCGAGGCTGCGCCAGTGTCAATGGAAAGCGACAAAGTGGACGCGGTGGCCGGCCAAGTACAGAAGAATGTGGGAGACGAGTCGGCTGGGTCGTCTTCGGAGACGTGGAATGACGAGTATGCACCGCGTGAGGTTGTCGAGCGACGTCTCGCGTCGGGAAGCCAAGAAGAGAGCAGCGACGAACTCGAGTCACAAATGGCAGAGGCAACCCTCGACGAAGTGTCAGAGGCCAGGCAAGAAATGGGCAAGGCCAAGCTGAACAAGGCAAAGTTGAAGAGGGCCAAGAAGGCGGCTAATCAAGCGGCTCAGACGTCACCGGTATGGTCACGAATATGCATAGTTTGTGGTGTCTGGGCAGAGCTGACTGGCGCGCAGGTGCAGAACAAGTGCGCTGTCTGCAGCGAGGACTTCGACTCCCGCACCAAGCTTTTCAAGCACATCCGGGACGAAAACCACGTAGGACTCAAGCCGGCAACACAAGCTGGTAAATCCGGTAAGAAGAAGAGATGATGGATCTCCAAGTATTGAGTGTATGTGGATGTGCTCTAGCCCCTTCAAAGCAGCAACGCCCTCCCAGATGCCCCACAGGCGCTTGAGAACGCCCACAACTTTGCAAGCCGTGTGCAAGAGGTCGGACTAGAGTGCACGCCCACAGTCCCTCCCCAGAACTCCGTCAAGACAAAAGGACCAACCTGCAACCGAAGGGAAGTATCACGTGCCAAAGGCGGAGTCATCAACATCGTCATCATCGCTCAGCGTCTCGACTTCGTCGATGGCGCCCTCGCGCTCCATGGGCAGGCCCCGTGCGGGATCATGCTCAGATACCCTGATGACGGCTTTGCCCTGGACATACTTGACCGAGTCCTTCCACGTGTCCCAGTCGTCCTCGTCTCTGATGAGGAACCCGATCAGCATGCTGGGATCCATCTCACGAACATGCAATCTACGGAGTCGTCGGGTGTGGCACGAGTCGATGTCCTCCTTTGAGTACTTTTCGACGTCCTCATGGAATGGCAGCGCCGGCCTGGTGAAGTGCGGATCGAGGTAGAAAAGGTAGGATCCTGGCTCGGAATTTTCGCCTGCCTGCTGCGCCCCAACAAAGTAGTGCGACTGTGACGGGCGACCACTGTGTCAACTCAGATGTTAGCGGGTCCATGCCCTCGAGGAGACACGGTGCGGCTGCATACCCAGCGATACCCACGGACTGCGGCAGCTGTAGCGTAGCCGTCAGTGACTCCCAATAGACTCGGTTAATCTTGTCGATACCCAGCCTTGTTCCCACGAGTACCAAGGTCGGGTGAAATGTCTCCCCGTCGGGCTTCGCTATTGCCATGAAGCTGTCCTCATAGACATCGGGGAGATCGCCTGTTGAGTAGACACGTAGCGAAGGCTCGTTTGAACTGGCCAAGGCTCTAAAAAGTAGTTAGCACCGCGCCTACCGCCCCAGATAATTTGGACCCCCAGGGGCCTCCGGGCGCCGGGAACTCACTGGATACACCGGGCTGTTGCGGAGGGACCAAACCACTCGCCCGGATATTTCCCACATGCTACAGCGCCATGTCTTACGAAGTTGTGAATAGAATATGGGGCCCGCGGGTCGTCGGCGAAGCGAGCTAGAAGCTCACGCTCCTCACGATCAGCTGTGCCTCGGCGCCAGCCTAGCATGGTCAGCATAACCGTATAACCGTCAAGAATCTTCGCGCCTCTGGGGACCATAAATCTCACCGCGGCCGAGTTGGCAGATTGACAGAGTGTTCGCCAACAGGCTCTGCCCAGAGCGTATCATGCATCCCCAGCCGGTGTCGGAGGGGAAACCGCCTTGGTCAGCGAGGCTTTTGAGGCGCATAGCAAAGGAGAGAGAGGCAGCCGCCTTTGGGTCCGAGGACCGGGCGATAGGTTCGAAGTTAGAGCGATATGTCATCCATATTCGTGACTCGAAGTCGTCCATAAACGCGGGAGGCCATCCACTGTCCTCGGCCGAGGCGTCGTAAGCCAGCGAGGACGAGGTACTGCTGGAACCCGAGCCCGGGGGGCTTTCTTGGGCGGCATCTGGGGTTGGGCCCGGGGCAGTGGCCGATGGCGTCGTCGGCGGTGTGGGCCCGGGGCGGGGTGCGGCTTCGGAGGTGGACTCGGGGCGGGCGGGAGGCTGGTGAGTATAAGAGCAGCCCAGACACCAGACGGGCCTGTTGGCGGAGCGGTCGTTGACTGGCTGCGGATCCCATATCATCTTGACGATTCGGCGCCCCACCCGCCCGGCCTCGGCGGCGCCGGCCATGACCGTCTCCCTAGCCGTGCCCACGGCCTGCTGGGTTCTTTGGGACATGTCGGCCATCCTGCTGTGCGGTGATGCGATATGGACGTGTAGATTCGAAATAGTCGGATCTTTGCGTCTGGGGCGAGGGTGAGGCAGTGCCTGGGTGTACACAGCAGCGAACAAGGCACCTTGGTCTATCCTTTTGGTTCAGCACAGCGCGAGATCTCTGTCTGCCGGCGCGGATGTGGATGGTTTTTGCTCACGCAGCCATGGGAGCGTTGGAAGCCGGCCCACAGTCGGGTCTTTGGCGGGGAGACGGGGGAGAAGAGGGAGACGAGGGAACCGGTAACAGGGACTGTGGACTGCAGTTGGATGCAGATGGAGGAGTTGTGGTCAACGAAGGTAGGAATGTGCAATGTTATGCCGTGTGAGAAAGCAGAGGGCGGGTGAGAAGGGCAGGCTGGCGTTGCGATACTTTGGGTTGGATCAGAGCACATGTCATTCGCACCTAGCTTAGTCTCTACTCTACTTAGCCACTTGATCAAATGCCCAGGCTGCCCCAGGACCCCACCAAGCATGACTGACCCGCTGTTAGTGGGAGGGCCTGGGAGTGGCGGCTGGCCGGGAGTGGGGAGGTCGACTCGCTGAGGACACGCACAGTACCTAGACTAAGTACCTGGTGGTGCCTGGGCACCTACTATGGTAAGTACCTACGCATACCAGCTATCTCCTAAGGTAGAGCGGGTTAATGCTGCCTAGGTACCTGGGTATATACCTGGGTGCTTACCCACCCAAGGATACTCGACCAGTGGCAACCGACCGCTCAACGTCTCTTTCACATCGTCATCCTCCGAACCGTCAAAAAGACTGCGTTGCAGCATCACCTTTTGCGTCTCGCTGTGCTGGGTTCTGAAGCACCCCTGCCTGGGCATAATTATTTTGTTTCGTCTCTCGACACTGTGTTCACTCAACAGCATAAGCGTCGTTGCTTTGCACGCCACCTGCGTCCTTCAGGGGCCAGAAAGAGTCAGAGGGGGAGAGCGCAAGTGAGAAGTAGAGCGAGGGCGAGGGCCAGGATCAAGCCCGAAGTGTTTCAGAGCGTATGCTTTGAGAGCGTATGCGACAGACAAAGGCGCCAGACTTCCAGGGTCAGGGCTCACTCATCAACAGCCTCACATATCCAACGCATCCCTGATGCCACTGGATCTTTGAGCATGGCAAAGGGAAAGAAAGGAAGGGCTGGCAAAGCAGCTCGTTACCGAGCCGCGACGGCAGCCCTTTCGGAGCAGCAGCACCAACGCCAACAGCAGAGCATTGTCTCACAGTGGATGCCAAGGGCTACGGCCGCCAAATTGCACGGTCAGTCTCCAAGTCGACAAAACATGTGCCACGCCTCATTCTGAACCTCTGCTGTAGGCTTTTCTCTCGCCGACGAGGCTAGGAACACAGCCGAGCATCGGAGGGGCTTGGATGCACTGGCAAATCTCCGCGCCCACCCCGTTGCCTTTGTGAGCGCCGGCATGGTGGAGCCTCTGAAGGAACTCGAGCACCTCGGCCACAACACCGATGACGTGGCCGAGAGATCAGAAGAGCAACACGGGGAGCAGGATTCGGCTCAACCTGCGTCCGGCGACGGTGGCAAGCAGCTGGGGGGTGAACAAGAGGAGCCAACCTTCTTCGTAGATACCAGCGGCGACCAGACCCTTTCCCGCCGCCATGACCAGCCCGTCACCATCCCTGAGCCTCCCTCGTCCGGCGACGAGTTGAGTTCGAGCGAGGATGTTGTTCTCTTCAGGGGAAGGAACGGTGCTCGCATCGACAACGCACCTCTACCATCTGCCGACAATATCACAATACAGGTGAGAGACGTCGAGAAAATCGTGCATAAAACATCTCTGGCCGAACCAGACCAACCCGATGACTGCGGCGCGCGTTCAGATTCCCCCCCATCGTGGCAGTTACGCGGCCACAACGACGAGGATGCAATCTTTGCTGACTACGTTGCAAACATGGGTGAGGATGATGAGTCTGGCGACGGCGATGTTCAGAGGGCCCACTTGTATGCGACATTTTCAGGCAACCTGGATCTCGGCGGCTCCGATGGGGAGGTGGTCATCGGCGATGAGTCTGGTAGTGACTCTTCCGGCGGTTCTGAGGACCCTGGCGGCACAAGAGACCCTGAGATCTGGGAGAGAGGCGCGTCTACAACTGCTGCTGAGGACACGTCCATGACGGACGAGGCCTTGGCCAGGTTGCTCGCCAGACAAGAAGAGCTTGGCCTAGATGACGAGGAAATGATGCTCCTCGCCGGAAGTACATTCGGTGGGTTGCAGTCGTCGAGGAACAAAACCTCGCGCGCACACAACGAAAACACGAAATTCAAGTCCGAGAGGAGTGCCAAGGCAGGCGGACCCGGACCGGTACCGAGTGCGAGGGAAGTCGCAGATGCCTTCGATGATTTGGATTTAATGGATTGGGGTCGGCACAATCCGCCTCGTAAGCTCAAGAGCAAGCGCGGACAGCCGACATTTGACATCTCGGATTCGGAGCTGGAGGAGTCGCTCCAAGCGACCTGGAAGGCTGACCGCCTGCGTAAGACGGAAAAGAAACAGCTGCGCGAGGAGCTGCGCGCGCAGGGCCTCCTCGGCAAGAACGTCGACCCGAACGATCCACGTGTGAAGTACCAGTCTGGCATGACTCTGGATGAAATCAAGGAGGAGATGCGGACGTTCCTCTGCGGCAGCGATGAAACGTGAGCAACCAACTCTCTCAACGATTGCAAATTGTATTGTAAAGCTGACCTTCTCCCTCCTCAGCCTCTCGCTCCCTCCCATGGACGCTTCTGCCCGCAAGATCATCCATGAGCTCGCCAATAGATTCAATATCAAATCCAAGTCCGCCGGCCACGGTGAGACGCGACGGCCGTCCCTCTACCGTACCAAGAGGACAGTCAGGTATTCCGAGGCATCATTCGAGCAGGTCTTCGCCCGCGCCGGACGCCGATACTTTCCTCGCCTCGACCAAAAGGCCAGGACACCCAGAGGTGGCGGCGGTGGCGGCGGCGGCGGCATGGCAAGGTCGGGCCGCGGTATCAACCACGCTGCATTTACACTCAAAGACGGCGAAGTGGTGGGCGGCGGTGCCCCAGAGCTGGATCAGGCCAACAAGGGCCGGGCCATGCTGGAGAAGATGGGCTGGTCCACGGGCATGGCCCTTGGATCACAGGTATGTTCATCCGAGTCTTATGGCATGGACGCGCTTGTGGTGCTCACCTTGGGCATCTTGCATTTTGCGTCACGGCTGTCACTAACAAGCCTTCGCCCCTACAGGAGAATAAAGGTATTCTACAACCACTCGCCTCAGTAAGTTGCGCCAGGTTCACACTACTTGCCGTACTGCCGAGAGACCACCGCCGGCAGACAACAGCCTCCCCTACCCCAGTGTCGCGTCCGCCATGGGCTCTGTCCCTTGCTTGGCCTTTTGTGGAATCACGGAAGATGGAGTCATCTAATTCGAAGTATCTAGGTCGTCAAGCGCACGAAGGCTGGCCTGGGTTGATTGGAGCCCTGGGTCCGACGGAAAGTCGCCTGCGAAGGACACTGGACCGTGTAGCATCAGCCGCATCGTATCGGCCTCCATGTAGGAGGCTAGAAAGGGGAGGCCACCATGTTATTATTTCGTCACTAGCATGGTTTGGGTCTGGCATCTGCTCGTTGGTATCTCTTGTATTAAGCCCCGATAGAATGGCGGCCTGTTTGTCCCGTAGACAAGTGGCTGCACTACTGCCTGTAACAGTGTTTAACAAACTTGAGATTATCAACTTGTTACAGCATGTGCCTGTCACGAGTGAGGCCAGCCAACAGGGTAGGCTCCAAGGATTAGTGGAATGAGTCTTGTAGAAGCACAGGGAGTAGGAGCTACTTGGCATAGCCCTAGATGCTCGCAGGACACACCAGCCACGGGCACGGACGGGTCGCGAGATGCCGTCTCCGCGTGGCGCACACAAGACAGCTAGACATGTCACAGACAATAGAACACGGAGAGTTGCGCCAGGAATAGGCCAAATGGTTGTTGAGTTCTTTGTTCATATGCACGATTCCATTGCTTCCGAAACCCTATTCTGAAGGAGTATTTGTACAGCCGCAAACCCCGTTGACCGTGTGAAAAAGCATTGCCCCAAAAACAAGACCATCCGTGACGCATTAAGACACCCAAGGATCATGGGCCTTGGTATATCTCATCAAGTACCAAATGCCAAAGCTCATCCTGTGCCCATAGAGAAAATGGAAAACCAGACCCTGCCTACACCGCTTATTTCGTGGAGGAAGAGTACTTGGTGACGGCCTTTGTGCCCTCAGACACGGCGTGCTTGGCCAGCTCACCAGGGAGGATGAGACGGACGCTGTTGGGGTGGGGGGTTAGCAGGGCGGGGGACAAGAGGCAGGGGGGCTGGTATGTACTCACGAGGTCTGGATCTCCCGGGAGGAGATGGTGGACTTCTTGTTGTAGGCAGCAAGCTTGGAGGCCTCGGTGGCGACGCGCTCGAAGATGTCGTTGACAAACGAGTTCAGGATGGACATGGCACGGTTGGAGATACCAGTGTCGGGGTGGACCTGCTTGAGGACTGTTGTGACGCGTCGGGTCAGCGTGTGCTGGGACACATGGGAGGATTGGCCACGGGTGTCGCGTGGCGCGCGGCCCCGCAACGGAAGGCAGATGCGAGGGTCACTGGCAGCGGGACAGGGAAAACGACGCGTCTGGATGCAACTTACCCTTGTAGATGTAGGAGGAGTATGTCTCCTTGCGGGCCTTGGTGCGCTTCTTCTTGTCGCCGGAGGCGGCGGTCTTCTTGCCGGCATCCTTCTTCTCAGGAGCCTTGGAGGCAGTGGCGGGGGCCTTGGAGGCGGGCTTCTTGTCGGCGGCCTTGGGAGGCATTTTGGTGATGTTGATTGAAAATGTGGGGGAAGGTGGGAAAGCTGGAGGCGATGCAGATGGATGGAGAATCCAAAGAGATTTGCGGTCGCAGATAATTGGGCTGGCGTTGGGATGTGGATGAGATGGGAGAGTGGTGGGAGGAGGGAATAGTTTGGGGAGGCGGGAGGTGCTTAAGTAGCTGGGGGGCTTTTGGAAACCGGTGCTTGCTGATTCGGACTGATTTGACCACCCTCAGTGATTCTGGTCTGGCAGGGCGGGCGGGGCACCGGCGAGGCACGGGCAAAAAACACGCGCTTGAACAGGGAAGGCGCATTCGAGGGTGGCCGTTATTTGCACTTCTTCCGGTCAAGTTGGCAAAATTGCTCGTGTAACTAGCGTGTTATATTCACGGCAGTCACGAAAAACACTGGACCCTCGGTTTCTGTTTACTTTCTCATGCAGGGGACGTGGGCGGGCTTCAAGAAAGAAAGAATCACATGTCTCTTGCTTTCAAAGCACACAACAGCCCAGCCCAGCCCAGCCCAGCATGCACAAGCCATACGGATGACTACCATCTGTGACTACCTAGGTACATCTGTGCTTGTGGGCTGAGACTACCATTGGAGTTCTCTTGTGGGTTCGGCAAGTGCCAGCCAAAGCCCGGCCCTTTCCAGAACTCTCCCTACCTAGGCACCTTGGTAGGTACTTCCTGCGTAGCTAGGTATGCTTATCATGCTTTGCCTTCAGTAGTAGCTTCCATAATATACGTCGCCTCACCCGCTGTGGGCTGCTACGTATCTCTGAGTGGGTCTTCATGCTTGATGGGCTACAAGACTGAAAACGGTAGTGACACATGGGGATATGGGGCGGGTGGGAAGATGTTGCCGTAAGCTGTGCACGAGTTGCAAATCCCTGTGCGCGGTCCTTTTCTGCATTTAATCAATGCTTTGTGGTGATCTTAGTCAAAATGCCGGCTCCTTCCTGCTGATTGGCTGCCTTGGCTCTCTGGAATCGGGTCGTCAATTTTTGTTGTTCCGATTCGGGAAAGGTGAGAAATCGGGGCTGGCAGTAATGCTGCCGCGGCCGGTGATTGTGATTCTGGCAGCAGCGGCCGCTCACGCACCCAAGTACTTAATCCACAGAAGTCCCCCACCATCTCCCACTCCCACCAGATCCCACCACATCTCGCAACATCATCACAAACAATCAACCACTTTCTGTATCCATCCATCCCAGACGTCCTCGTCGCCTCTACATCGACTTCTACTTTCCCACCTCACCAACCCCCAACAACCATCAAAATGACTGGAGGCGGCAAGTCCGGCGGCAAGGCCAGCGGCTCCAAGAGCGCGCAATCGTGAGTGCCCTCCTATCCGAGCCTGCAGCCCACCCCGCCCCCGGCTGCCCGTGTTCAGGACGCGTCTTGTCGCGTCTTCAGCCCCGCTCCACCATCCAGAACCCCCCAACCCCCCAGGATTGGGTGGCTGACCCTCACACTCTCCAGTCGTTCCTCCAAGGCTGGTCTGGCGTTCCCCGTCGGCCGTGTTCACCGTCTGCTCCGCAAGGGCAACTACGCCCAGCGTGTCGGTGCCGGTGCCCCCGTCTACCTGGCCGCCGTCCTCGAGTACCTCGCTGCCGAGATCCTCGAGCTGGCTGGCAACGCCGCCCGTGACAACAAGAAGACACGTATCATCCCTCGCCACCTGCAGCTCGCCATCCGGAACGATGAGGAGCTGAACAAGCTCCTGGGTCACGTCACCATCGCCCAGGGCGGTGTCCTGCCCAACATTCACCAGAGTATGTTGCCCCCCCCCCCCCAAACAACACGCCTCATGGCTTTGTCCATACGGCTGTCTAACATCTCTCTCAGACCTCCTGCCCAAGAAGACCGGCAAGACGGGCAAGAACGCGAGCCAAGAGCTGTAGATATGGGGTGTTTGCGGTTTTGCTTTTCATTTTCCGGTCGGCACGTTTGGGTTGTTCATGACACGGGGTCACGGTTACAGGGTCACTTTTACGGTTGTGTTTTTGCACGTTTGGGTTGTACATTAATTCCCAAGGGATCATCATGGTCATGAAATGAATACCACATCAGGAACAACAAACACTCGCAGTTCCTTGATCCCGTCGCGCTCGTGCATGTCTCGGTCTGTGTGAACGAGTCCATGACCCGGTTGGTCATGTCCAGCGAAGGCTTTTGCGGAACTGAATCCCCGGCCTGGGGCCCTCGGCGTCGCTGATGACACTCAATCTGGCTGCCTCTTCGGCATGCGCGCACGCTTTGAGAGTAGCCTCCTGCCCTAGGTCCTAGCGAGTGGAGGGACTGAAACAGGACACAATGCATGGATTCCGCGCTCATGATTGTAGAGTGCGGGTCGCCCACTCCATTGTGAGCAAAACCAGCCTTCATCAGGTGAAGGAATGCCCGCGGCTTGACCGACAGAATTGGCACATTTGACGCAAAACGGACCAGGCCGGATAACTAAGCTCACGAGCGGCGGGGTGCCGCAAAAGCCGAGCAAGGACGTAGTTCAATGTTGCGCTTGTTTTTGTTTTCATTGATCTCCCTGCGCCATTGCACCGCTATTGTACACAATGTCCCTCTGTACCTCCGCACGCCTGTATCTTGTCTAGAATTTCAAGGGCGGAGGCGCTGCAGCCAACGCGTGTTAGCTTCCGGCGGCTCCGTGGGAGCAGGGGAGGGTAACTCACGGTCGAGTACTGGGGCCGGCAGGTTTCTCTCGTACTTGGATCCTGGGACGCGGGGAGTCAGTACTGGGTCTGTGTCGACCAAGCCAGCGACGGCTGTGGACGAGAAGGGGGAACATACCTCCGGGTGCGGTTGGAGGAACATAGGGATCCGGGTGTTTCCACGTGTCCAGGAGCTTCTCCGTCTCTTTCAACAATGCCTAGCAAGAGAAACCCATCGTCAGCCTCGACTCTGCGGCGCGCGAAGCTGAGGCGCAGGACGGCCCGCCGTGACCTGGCTTGACCGCGACATACCCGTTGCTGTCTGGGCTCAGTGATGTTCCGGTTGGCCTCGAAGAGTGAGCGAATGTAAATGGCCTGGCCGCGCCAGAGGTGTCGATGAACAGCCCAGTCGAGGGCAAGCTTCAGGGAGCGCCGGTAGAGGGAGCTGCAAGCGGGAAGGGTGCACATTAGCAATCATAGACCAACAATGGTCGGTAGAGGAGCTGGCAACCAGTGATGCGCGCTCGCTGGGTCTTGAACGGGCGTTGGGCGTAGGCCAAGGCTGGGTGAGTGGTGGGGAGGGAGAGTGCTCACAGGGCAGCTTGCCGGGACGACATGGTGGGCGAGGCGAACTGGGATGCGTTGCTGGTGATCGGTTCGAATTGGAACTGGATCGGATCTGTTGCTGCCCGGGGGGGTGATCAAGTCGAGCACCCGTACTGCCTTGCGAGGCTTTCGGGGGTGGGGGGCAGACGGGGCTTGCTGTGGTTATCCGGCTGGGTTCCTTCGGACGGGCAGACGACGCCGTCGGGGCAGGGTCTAATCAATTGATCAAGGTCCAAAGCCTCGATGGATGCCTCGATTACTAGGCCGGAGTTGCGGCAGGGAAACAAACAGCAGGGATACTTACGACTGGGCTGATAGGGACTCTTTAGCAGGCAAGAGGGCGCGAGGGGAGAGCTACGTAGTATTGCTTGTCCTGCCAGACTGCTGCTGGTCATTGTTTGCGGATTAATTTCTGATTGGCGCAGACACGAGTCGAGCCGAACCAGGCGCAGAGGTACGCAGTAATCTGTACCTTGCTGGGCAGGTACCCAAGGCAGGATGCGCACACCACCAAGCGCGTGCATCACATGTAGCAGTCAGTATATACCTCCAGAAGGGGTAGAGCGAGATGATAGTGGCCGTTCGCTAGGGGGAGGACACCCACAGGCCCGTGTCTCTGCTCTGCTCTTCTGTCCTCTGGCTGGCCGCCGTGACAGCCCCCAGGCGCATCGTGTTTCGACGCCCCCGTCCTCCCGGCTACCCGGTAGAAATCGGGGGCCTATACCCGACCGGCCACGGCGAAGACCGCTGACGTCCTACCTTGACCACCTGCCACCTGCCACCTGCTTCCCAATCCTGGTACAGGCGCTATTTTGCTGCTTCAGAATCCGCTTGCATTTCTGGCCCGCCTGCATTTCTGCCGCCGCAGTGACCCATTCCCCTCCGCTCTGCTCCTCTCTTCTCTCAGACGCCATCCCTACCTGGCTTCGTCTGCGCCTTGCCCAGTCGTTTCCTTCCTTGCTTGCTTGCTGCTTTCCCTGCACCCTCGACCAGCCTGTCGCCCACCATGCTGAGGACTCTGCGCACGACGGCGCGCGCTGTCCACCTGCGCCCCCTGCAGTCCCTTCAGCACCAGGCAAACATCCTGCCCCTGCCCGCCTTGATGCAACATGCTCGAACATACGCCGACAAGATCGTACAGGTCCCTCAGATGGCCGAGTCTATCTCAGAAGGCACCCTGAAACAATGGAGCAAGCAGATCGGCGAGTTCGTCGAGCAGGACGAGGAGATTGCAACCATTGAGACCGACAAGGTCCGTCACCCCCCCCCCTTTCGCCCGTCTCTGCCTACAGCTAGATACTGACCATCCTCTCTCGACAGATCGATGTCGCTGTCAACGCCCCCGAGGCGGGCACCATCAAGGAGTTTCTCGTCAACGAGGAGGACACCGTCACCGTCGGCCAGGACATCGTCCGCCTCGAGCTTGGGGCCGTCCCTCCCGAGGGCGCCGGCAAGCCTGAGGCCAAGGAGCCCCCACAGGAGCAGGCCAAGGAGGAGTCCAAGGAGCCGGAGAAGAAGCCCGAGTCCGAGTCGACGCCACCCCCCAAGCAACAAGACACGAAGCCCGCGCCGCCTCCCGCGGCCTCCGAGAAGAAGGACCCCGCCCCGTCCTCAAAACCAGCCAAGGAGACCAAGGATGCACCTTCCCCTGCCTCTGTGGGTGACCGCGAGGAGCGCCGCGTCAAGATGAACAGGATGCGGCTGCGCATCTCGGAGCGCCTGAAGCAGTCTCAGAACACCGCCGCCTCCCTGACCACCTTCAACGAGGTCGACATGTCGTCCATCATGGACTTCCGGAAGCTCTACAAGGACGAGGTGCTCAAGAAGACGGGCGTGAAGCTTGGTTTCATGAGCGCCTTCACCCGCGCCGCCTGCCTGGCCATGAAGGAGATCCCGGCCGTCAACGCGTCCATCGAGGGCCCCAACGGCGGCGACACCATCGTCTTCAGGGACTACGTCGACGTCAGCGTCGCCGTTGCCACCGAGAAGGGCTTGGTAACGCCCGTCGTGCGGAACGCCGAGAAGATGGACATGGTGGGCGTCGAGAAGGCCATTGCCGACCTGGGCAAGAAGGTATGTGAAACCCGCACTCGACCCAACCTCCGCCTGGACGGGCAGCTGACATGAGAAATCACCTGCAGGCGCGCGACGGCAAGCTGACCCTCGAGGACATGGCTGGCGGCACGTTCACCATCAGCAACGGCGGCGTTTTCGGCTCCCTCATGGGCACGCCCATCATCAACCTCCCACAAACCGCCGTCTTGGGTCTTCACTCCATCAAGGAACGGGCTGTTGTCGTCAACGGCAAGGTCGAGGCCAGGCCAATGATGTATCTGGCCCTTACTTACGACCACCGCCTGCTCGACGGCAAGGAGGCCGTCCAGTTCCTGGTCAAGATCAAGGAGTTCATTGAGGACCCGAGGCGCATGTTGTTGTAATCCCTGTTGGGTGCAGTGTAGGGTGCAGGGCCTGTCCTCCTGAGTGCTCCGGAGTGCCTCAGCTGTTTTGTGCAGGCGGTGGGGCGGGTTGTGTTTCGTGATAGCATGCGGGCAAGCCAGTGTCAATGGTGTGTACAATAGAAAGGGCTGGGCAACTGCCGGCACAACCGCGATGGCGAGCTTGTAACTAGGCTCAGTAACGCTTGTATGGCTGGCTGGCATGGTGGCTGATCATTTGGCCATGCAAATACTGGCGCGTTTTACTTGGGGGTAGCCCCAGGGCGAGACTACGTCCGGTGTTGTTGGCCTAGGATTCACTATTTACAAGCGTGCCGTTGTCCAGGCTTCATACTAGCTCGAGTCGCATGTTGAAGCCGCGATGGTTTACCAACAAGTTGTCCTAGTACACATGAGGAGCAGAACAAGAACAAGGGAAGAAGAAACGCTGAACGGGCTTGCAGTAACGGCCGAAAAGGAAGTTAACTATGGTGGTGGTGGGGCCGGAGACGTGCAGAGGTGTTGTGGCGAGTTGTATAGTCCACCTGGGCAACTAATTCCCTGCCTAGGTAGTCTGCTGAAGTAGGTAGTAGATTACCTGGTCTTGGTCCTCCAGCCCACGGAGAGTTCTGCGTTCTGTCATCTGCAGGTACCTAGTATAGGAGAAGGGGCATGGGACACGTGCCGGCCAAGGACAAGCACGGAGTGGCCGGAAGTCGGGTCCAAGAGTATACTGCGGGGCGGGCTAACACGAAGGGGTGTATGCAGTCTCACATACGTCAGTGTGGAGGCATCCAGCACCATACGCACTATACTATACTATAGATACATACTGTATGTAGTAAAGAGGAGCTGGACTGCATCTATCTATCTATCTACCAACTCTGGCCCCACCTACGTACTTAGTCATGGACCTAATCCAGCTGAGATGAAGTCCTGCTTGATAATAGACGGGGGGCGGGGGAATGGGCCAAGCGGTCTGGCAGGCGGACTGTTATGTAACTTTTGCGCGGAATTGGAAAGTCTGTTCCATTCACGAAGGGATCTACTGCATCGTATGTTGCATTCGGACCAGGGCCGGGCTCTGCCAGGTAGTCCCAGAGGCAGGGAGGCTCCAGTCAAGGCTTGTTCTGGCCTTCATTTTCGTATCCTCATGCCCGTGACAGCTCGTGGCCAAGCCAGAGGCTGCTGGTACAATCCACACTGCTCCACCGAGACGGCCAAACACGAATCTTGGCCCCATAACCCTTTTTAAATTGTCTGCCGAGCTATTCTTGTCACTGCGCTCAGCCAGCCTTAAAGGGTGCTCCACAGCCCCTGGCAGCCCGCGTTGCTTGGCAATAGTCACGATGATAAGTACTCGGCCTAGTCCACCTCGACTTCGACTGCTTCATTCATCGCCCTTCCTTCAGCCACTCCAAACCCGGCCCTCACAGTAATTAGCAGCAGCCAACCGCGCGGCAACTCACCATCGACAATAACAACCACAAAAATATTGACCATGCTTGCCCCCGTCTTCCTTGCTGCCCTGGCCGGGACTGCCGCTGCCGTCCCCGCTCCTCAGGTTGAGGGTGATGGGATTACATATGGCAAATGGACTGTTCGCGCCGATTGGTCTCGCTGCCCGGATGCCAGCCAGTACGAAATCACCCTGCAGGGGCGCACCGCCGTCACGGGCACACCCGCCGGCAGCGGCATAGTCGACTTCAAGCTCCCCGTCGCCCCATTCGACGCTTCTCTTGTCCTCAAGCCCGCCGGCAGCACTGGCTTCGGCTCTCCATACCCGCCCAGGATGGTTGACGTGGCGTTGCTCGACGCCGCCGACGCCGAAGGGAACCTTGGCACCGCCACCTTCCAGCCCGAGAAGCCCGGCGCCACCAGCGTTGACGCCGTGGTCGCCCAGGTCGCTTGGTTCACCTCTCCCGAACAGGCATTCATGCCTGCTTCCGAGCTCGACTACTCCACCCTGCAGAAGAACGAGACAGCTGCTATCGGAACCACCGTTGATCCCAGCTTCTTGAGGGTCTACTACGTGAGTACATCCTCCGCGTGCGGCGTGCCCAGTGTCCACGACCTTGCCCCATACTGACTCCAGGTAGTGCTCCCATCCCACGTTCTAGGCACTCCGAGGACCCGGGCTTGAGGGCGGTATGGGTGCTTTCAAAGCCACGGCCATGTAGCATTTGTATATATTTACCTGCTGAATTGTACTAGTTCCGCTATGCACTGCTCTGCAATCTGTGAAGTTTCAGATTTGGTCCGAAAGGGTGCTAGACAGACGACAATATCTCTATGCCCGTTAAACACGGTTGTATAGACTATTTGTATTCTTCGAGTTCCTCTACTAAGCCGGAACAATTATTGTCCTAATGGAATAAAAATATTAATAAATTAAAAGCAGTTGATTTTGCAATGCATTGCTTCAAACAGTAACCATTCAGTCTTCTGCATACCAGTATTGTGCTAAAGCCCACCATACTATACTAAATCTCTCCGGCGCAGTTCGTGCTGGTGCCGTCAAGTTCGAAGCGAACACGGTTGTATAATAGGTGCATTGCTATGTTGCCCCGCGAAACTGGCACAACTCTGGCAAGTTCTTAAGTGAGAAGCGGGACTGGGATGTAACATGTCGAGTGGACGAACGGATATGTCAGGTGTTTGTGGCACTCGATGGGCTAGAAATACATGGCACAAGTTTATTGCGGTCAGGGAAGTATCGCAAGAACCACCCTGGGCTATTATAGTAAATTAAGCATTCCAATATTACATCATTCTTGATTGTTGTTGAGCCGTAAAGACATCACTATAGTTCTGATGTGCGGTTAAACAATTTAGCAAATAAAGTTTAAAATATTATAAATAATTTAATTAAAGCTTTATTTATTATTTGTTATATTTTTGTAATAATCAAGGTTCCTTAAGTCCTTTAAACCTGCTAATCGGGGTTTATATTTTAGATATATAATTAGGCAGTGGTAATTAAGCAATATTATAAACTGATAATAATTACTAGCTAATAGAAGCCATTTGTAAGTAAATACTTAAATTAACTGCTAAAAAGCTGTTTATATTATTTAATTATCTAATAACAAATATATCCTTATATATATTTATCCTTTTAGCCTGGCTTATTGCAGCTTATTAAAGCTTAATATTGCTTGTTAAAGCTTACTAGTGTTTATTAAGGCTTAGTAAGCACTAGTAATTTTATTTTTATTTTTAACTCTAAATTTAAATTATATAAAAAAGGCTAAATGCTTTTATGTTATTTACTTAGCTAATATATTAGCTAAATAGGGTTATTTTTATTATAAAACTAATTATTATTTTTACTTTTATTATAATTATAATATTATTATTTTTTATTTTTTTTAGTTTTTAAAAATCTATTTTTTGTTTTTATAAGTTTTTTTTTTATATTTGGTTTTTTTTATATTACTTTTTAATTACTATTATATTTTATAAAGTTTAAAGTTTTTATATAAAAATGTCCCCTGCAGACCCTTTTATTTTATTTAAAAAGCGTTAACGTGGTTTACCAGGTGCCTGGAAATATCAGGTCCCCGGAAGTTTTCACTATTTTTGCTAACTTTCGTC
>LJJS01000512.1:0-76964 GCA_001447215.1 Diaporthe aspalathi
TTTTGAAAAGTGCGAGTTTGTGTGGAAAAGGCGGTCGGAATCAGGGGGTTGTCGGATTGTGGGTCAGCCACGTTATAATTCTAAGAGGCTGAGTGACTTCTGGTCAGACAGATGGAATATAGAAATTGTATACTGTGCTGCCGCATCCTGAATGCCCCGCATATTGGATGTTCCAGGTCCTTCCGCTGCCCAAGAGGTGTGAAGTTCTGCAAATAATCGGGTACGATGAGCGCGCCGTTTCATTGCAACGTTAAGTGTGCCTGTTGTGAAGCTCATGAACACCGCGTTTCAGCCGTTCAACGGTTAGGGGCTTTGGGTGGGGAATATAAGTGACGATTAAGACAATAGTGAATATGATGACCATGAGTGGGAGAGGCCAGGGAGTTTCTGCCAACTTGTTGGTCTTACCGGTGGCGAGCAGTGTCACGAGACACAAGCCGACGCCCATGAGGCCTATAATGACAGAGCGCAGGATGTTGAACACGGTCCAGCCCTGCCTCTTTGAGACCCCGTGGAGAATGGTAAGCAGCATCAGCATCACGCCGGCCGACAGGAAGGCGTAGACGAACTATATCTTGTCAGCGTGTTCTCTTCTCGGTGAGGATCATATCGTGCATCCCGGAATGCTTACCACCAGGTTGAACTTCTTCGCTATGTAGCTCGCAACGGGCATGGCAGACAAGCGGTCGCGCTTGATGGCACTCATACCGAAGTTGCTCAATACTGAGTTCATGACGGAGCACAGAAGGTCCTCCCGGTCGATGAGCCAATGCTCAGCAAGGGTCGAATTGCCAGCGGAGAGTCCAGCCCTGCTGACGGGCGTGCCACCGTTCCTCAATATCTGCTCCCAAAGCTCATCCGGGAGCAGTGAGATCTCATCAATCCTCGACATGACCTTGGAGAGGATGTCTGCCTGGTTCTTGGCGGCTGGGAAGGCCTGAAGGTAGCCCGTGGCCGTGGAGTTCAGACGGGCGGCGACGTCGAGGCTCGTAGGTACGTCGGGCAAGAAGGACCGCACGACGGCGTATATGGCGTCAGTTACCTGACTGTTGATCTCCAGGAGCTTCCAGTTGATTATGAACTTGTTCACCGCCACCATTACTATGAGCAGCGAGAAGTGGAACGGTGCGTGGAGCATCGCCCAGAGCAGCTGGCGGCGGCAGGCCATGTGGTTGGGATGCATCCAGTCGAAATAGATCTGGAATATCAGGTAGATAGCCACGAATCCGGACACGAAGACGGTCCACATAGCAGCGGCTGCCGTCATCCACGCGTCAGTTGGAGTAGTTAACAAAGCGTCAACGGACGGGGAGACTCACTCCATTCGTGCCAGCCTAAAGTAGCTTCGATGGTGGAAACATTCTTGGCGAGTTTTATGATTCCTGTAGCTCCAAGGTCAGTTCATGGGCACTGATGTACGCGACAAAGTCTTGGGCCCGTTCCTAGACTCACCTTCGCCAAGGATGATGAGCGTGAGGAGGTTGAGCCTCTCCGCCAAATGTGACCCTTCAAAACTGACAACCTTGTACTTGCGAACCAAAGAGACGGCCAAATTACCCACAATCTCTAGCATGGACACGACGAACAGCATGTCGTGGGCTGCCCCTTGATTTGACGAAGAACTCGCGGCGGCTAGCATTCCAGCATAGCAAATGGCTGAAAGAAGAGGAATTGTCACTGTGATCATCATTGGAGTCCACGCTTTCCTATAATGCCTCAAATGCCAAAGTATGATGGCATTCTGCGCAAACAGGACAAATCTTGATAGCATCAGGGTTGCGGCTGAGTTCTCATTAGTACCTAGGTATGGTTGAAGACGGTTCGGTCGCGACCCGGTAAGAACTCACCCAAAGTCATAGAAACACCTGGCATCTTGTGCAAGGCGTTAAAGAAAGGAGCGACTTCAGTGAATGAGATCATGACCGCAAGGTGTAGCGCCAATACTATGCGCTCTGAGACCATGAACGTACGGTTAGCAGACATGTACCAAACTGATGGACTGGGCCTGAACTTGGGAAGTACCTGTCCAACTGTCCGAGAGAAACCGAACATCGTAGATAACTACTAGGAACCAGGTGGTCCATAGGAGACTGGGGATGCTATCAGACTGCCGCTGTCTAATATTTTAGGCCATTTCTCTGCACCTACAATTCGAACTCGATGTATGATGCCAAATCTCTCAGCTCGATGATTTCGTGGGTCTGGAATTTCAGTCAGGACAGGGTGGTTCCGGCTCGAGTTTGTACCACCGGGCTTGCATGCTCTTGGCTGAATAAGATGGAAGCGTACCGATGCGAAAATGTTGAGCGTGGCCACGAACCAGAGGTCGAAGAACAGTTCCAGTAGGGTCGCGCTTTCTCTCTGTGGGCTTTTGTGAGCTTTCTAGTTCTTACAAATAATCCCCGGGGGGGGGGGGGCACCAGATTGGGTTCAGTACACCATACCTTGATGATCTCAGGTTGCGACTCAAGGTAGATGGACATATCATCCACTTCCGGGCCCCTTATTGAGTGCATTATAGAACCATGGTCGTCTTTCGAGTCCTTGTGGGCCTCGGTTGGACTACCACTCTCCTCGTCCTTCAGCTCAGGTGCATCCAACTTGAGCATCAAGCGCAGCTTGTGCGTGTGGTATGCGAATGTCGACATCCGCGCCATGTTGACCCTGGCACCGTGACTGGGCCTGCCAGAGTGTTGAGCTTCTTGATTAGATGCCATATCTCATGAATGAAAACAAAATATAATCGGCTTGGTGAGATTCGACCTTGGAGAAATGAAGAATGAAGGTGCTGACAAGGCACTGCTGGAATTATTTCTACACCAACCCAAATCAGCTGTATTTTCCGAATTTCTTATGGAAAGCCAAGAACTTATTGATTCTTACCTGATGTTATGTAGTCTGCTCATTGAACTCGGAGTTCAGGCGCGCCTTGCCGACGGCCAAACAAGCCCTTGACGAGTGCTCCCTGCCGTCGGCGAACACGTCCCTTTCTGGATATGAACAACATGTGGCGCGGTCCTGCGCATCGTTCTTGGCACTCCCGTTCGACTTCTTCTGTCGTCACTCCCTGTACTTTCTTCCCATTTATCATTTGCCAAGCGGCAAGTTGTTGATCTCATCACATTTACACGTTGCTTGGCAGCAAGCAAGGAGGATGAGCCTGTCCCTGAAACTCAGGTGTGTGGCGCAGAATCCAAACCAACTAGGTGCTCGAAATACGACGGTTCTAGCATGTGTAAGATTCACAACTCTCGATGTTTAATTATTTTGTTCGAAATAATGACCAAGAGGCGGTGAATAGGAGGTTGCGAGAGACGAAATGGCCTGAGGAGCCGCCGCTAGTACAGTTTGTGCAGTGAATGAAGTAAATTAGTTGGTTTTGTTCTTAATCCAGGCAGAACTCCTTTTTTCTTTTTTTTTTAAAAAAAAGAAGAAAAAAGGGAGCTGCGAGCCGACCCTTCACACACATGCAGTCGTAGTTGAACGCTCAAGATCCCAGCTTCAGATAATGAACTGAAGTAAAGTAGGGTAGAGAGGGTTCGAGAAACAAATGCAAAGAGCACCAGAAATATCGCCACATCTGGCAAAGATCCTGTCCGAGGTAGTAGCTGGTGGTAGAGGTTCAGGGAATGGCGTTCAAACAAATGATAGAGGGGCATTGAGGGTGGGGCCGCTCGGCCATCATGAGGCTCACTCGATCCAAGAGAGCTTCTCCTGAGCTTGATCATCCGAGGTTCCACGCGATGCATGCTTACCATCTAGTTAATTCCCCGACGCTCCGTCCGATGTTCGTGGCCCGTGTGGGTGAGCACGGGTAACGCATATCCGGGGCCCTAGCGCCAGCACATATATATAGATATATTGCCCCAACCTTAACCTGAATGACATTAACAATCAGGATCATGTAAGGGAACACGATCTTCCATAATCCAGTTTATGGCGACAGGAACGTATGAACATGGCGGGGCTGATGCTTTTGTAGCTCACTCCTGGGTTCATGGACCAAGCAGCAGTCCACAGCCAATTTCATTATCATCCCAGTCTCGAGCTATACCAGGGAAATTTGCATGCTTCAATTGAGCAAAATGGCTCCATAGGTCCCGACTGAACTCAAGGTAGTGCTTATGTAAGACTTCAGTAAATATCATAGTCGTGCTTACTGGGAAGGATACCATACGTATGTGGTCAGCACTCCGTCAACATCGCTCGGCCGCGATATGAATCTGCCCCGGTCACTTTCCCCTCCCCCAGGTGTATACATATGCAGCGTACATCTGCATTATGATCTCGATGATCTAATTTCCCGGCGAGCACGGTCCATGACACTATGCGAGTTAGAGATATACGAAGACCCAGGACCGAGTTGGCGAAGCCGACGTTTCCGTTGCCGGTAAAGCAGGTGTTCCTTGGCAACAACTGCTGTCGGGTCAGTCTCAGCATGTTACACGTAAATACCCAGAGGGAGCCTAGAACACAACCGGTGGAGGACTCATCGGTACACTAAGCGACTTCCTCAGGTGGTGTAGCACCGCATCGTCATGGCGGGCGGCGGGCCGGAACACCCTGCATCGGTCTAAGCTCAGAACACAAGCATTGGATTGGTGATAGAATTCTCCCATTAAAGACGGCAGCCGGAGCCTTACACTGTCCTCCAGAACTGCCAAGCCGGTGGCGCGTTGCTCAAAGCCAATCGACGTGTCTGGCCTTGCCAACGACGTGGCGAGGCGCACACATTCTGCCAGCGGTCTCCCCAATTCCTTAAGTACTGCTTCATACTTAGGTACGCTCTGGCACTTCATCCTTGGCACAGGACCTAGTAAGACTGATTTTTCGATATTTGGGGCCGTCCACAAACATGCAGCCGGTGTATTAGCACGGTGTAACCGCATTTCAAGCAGCATGAAAATTAGTATGAAATATTGAGAAGCCAACAAAGTAAGCATTATTATAAGGGATCCGACCAGGCATAATAATACGCACCAGATTTGGATAGACCACGATTCTGGGGTCTGATCCAAGAATATATGAATGAAGGCCAAATTCCTGCATTGCAAGTTATCTGCAAATAAAAAGAGGACCTACCGCATTCTAGGATAGCGGCCAGTGAGCACTTGAGGAACCAGGAGGATTATTTAAGGTGGCGTGGCTTCAGGTAGTGAGGTCAGACCACGTGTGATGAACTGCATCCAGATTTAATTCTAAGGCTGTGTAATTGCTAACATCCACAAATCGCACAAAGGTCAGATCTATATGACTCGAAGAGGTTGACATTGACATGTAACGCTCAAACATAGGCACTCGGCATGACAAAGGAGCGAACTGAAATTGCAGCGACATGTCAAGGCACAGTTCTAAGTGCTTCTTGGGAAACTTGGCATTATCATACTGTTCAGCCGCTCTACGTTAAATTAAGCGTAGCGAATCCACGTGCGGTCTGCAAGGCGGGAGATCGTCCATGAGCCGTAATAAATCCGACTCATGATCATGTAGGCGATCATTTCCTGAACAGTCGAAGGCTTCATAGTGTTGTTCACTGCACAAGATGAGGGCACTGGTATGTTCAACCATCCAAAGCACAATCCTACTGTGAACCTCAGGAATCCGTATTGATATGGCCGCTTAGAAATATCTGAGCATGCGAGGGTATACTTCCTCTTGCGCATATTATTATGCCTTCATTTATACAGTTGCCTTCAAATGCCATGTGACATATCTACATCCCCCCCCCCCAAAAAAATAATAACAACTGATAGGCTTCTTGTTCCATCTAACCAGGGCACCCAGAAGAGGCCGCACCGTTACCTCTCGTACAGCATGAATCAGTGGCGCCCGCCTTCCGGCATGCCCTGTTCCAGCCGTTACCGTCAAACGTATTTCCTTTAATTTCTGGCAGATAGGTGCAAAAGTGACCGTCCACACCGGCAAAGTTACCGGTCACTTTTCAATAGACGTTTAGTTAGCCTGTGAGGTAATTTGACAAGAGAGGAAATAAGGACTGACCCATGGCAGGCTTCTTGGTGCCCAGCTGAAGGAACGTGCCACATGCTTTGGTTGCGGTTCCAGCGTCCGTCGAGCCGCCTATCATGCAGGTACAGTGGTCCCATGATTCGGCGCTGACCAAAGACACGTAGCTTCAGAGTGAGCCGTCAGTACTGCTGTTCTGGTTCCCGGGAAGTCCTTTTGCGAGGTCTGCTCTTACAGCGTCGCGAGTAGAACGAAGACCTTCATTGTGTTTCACAGATGATGGCTGAGGGGCTTTAGAAGTATGTGCTGAAGGCCACGTCCGTAGGTCTTGACGTGAAGATGAAATTGTGTCTAGCTCATCGACGAGGACAGGGATTTATACATTTTCTGGCAGTTGTTTCCCCATCGGCCAGTATCGCGCACGTGGACCCGACCATCACTGCCTTCTAAGTTGACAGAAATTCTCGAACGACTTGCGGTTGAGCTGAATCATGGCCTGTGGATGGCTACGGGGATGGGCTAGACCTCTTCTGGTTCGCACCATCTTACCAGATGACTCGTGTTGCCAGATGGGGTTGCCATGTCAAGTCTAGTTGGGAGACGCCAAATATAAATAAGCTCATTTACTGCTCAATAATTCCTCCGTACTCCTTTTTTTTCACGACTCAGATAAGACGGGAGAAACGACACGATTGCTTAGTATTTTGTTTTGACTTCTTAGACGTCCGTGGCTTGATCCATGGATGAGAAAAATTACGAGGGTGATCCAACACGTCCCGCAATTTGGACCCTCTAAACGACTCCGCAACTGAACGATGCATTGATTGAGTTCAGATCCGCTGCAAAAACCGGATGACCAACCCTTGTGGGCTCATTACCGCCGGTTATCCTGAGGGATTGTCACTCCTGGAGGGAGTACAATAGTCACGAGATCAACGCCTGGCTGGGTGACCAGGTGGGCGTGAGAGAGGGCAAGAAATTGAGGAACTTTTGTACGGGATCGATCAGTTACAACGAGCTCTGCTCCGGTTTCCCCATGGGGCGGGCAGTGATAACAGTGGTGTGCGGTATTGGCGACACCATAGGTCATGGCTTGGACGAGGACGTCATGAGTACATCGAGGCCCATGAGGAATGCTTCGCAGTAAGCTAACTATTGACGAAGTAAAGATTGCCGAAATCCATGCTGCCGAGTTGTATGAACCTGCACACTAAATTATGATTCTGAAGTGCTGCTAGCGGTATTCTTTTGACCCTGCGGACAAATTATGCAACCCAGGGTGCTGAAGCCTGGTCACTTTTCGCAATTGTGCCAGGTCACCGTGAGTGTACTATAAAACAAATGCCGAGTACATGGCCGAATACTTCTCGGGCTTCATGGTCTGCGTGTGCGTGCGTATTTGACTCAATAACTCCAGGAGGCGAGACGAAGCAAGGGTGTGCGAAGATATGATTAAGCAGAGATTTTATTTTGGAACAGATCTCTATTGAGGTACGCATCGCAGGTCAGACTTAAAGTCGTGGTCGGCTGCGGCTGCAGATGGTCGGTCGTCTCCCGCTGGCGCCTTGGCGCCCAGCCACAACAAGCTTTTGACAAGGGATCTTGGCGATGGCCCCAGGCCCGTTCATACTCACACACTCACTCAAGCAACTCAGATGGACGGTTGTCACTGCCGATCTGCAGGTGGTAGTGTCTGGGCAGCAGAGGGGTGCAGTACCGCCCGGCCTGCGTCTGACGCTATTCCAATCGTGCCCTGCGATGGCGATAACCTGACAGCCTGATGGCACGAGTGCCTTCACAAATGCAGCGAGCCACCCGGCTCCAAGACCGTGATGTTGTTGTGCCTCTCGATTCTGACGAGATATGGCATCACGTCAACGTCTTACGAGAACAAAACAACCTGTGTGTGCATTCCGGAATCACGCACTTGATAGCGCACAAGTCGAACGCCCTGACGAAAGCATCCTGCTGGCCATTCACGGGGCATCTTGATAGCACTAGGAGCAGCAACCCCTCCCCGCCCCCCTGCCGATGGCCTGCTGCGTTGTATCTGGATGGCCCCCGAATGGCCCCGAATGGCCCTGGATATCAAGACGTGGTGAAGTTCCACAGGAAATTCCACCACCCTCCCCCCGGGCGCAACCACCTCCCCGAATGCTGCCACCTCCCCGGACCCCGCCCGGTTTATGGTCCCAGTCTTGGCTAGATCTGCCGGCCGAGTCCGGGATTATCTCGCTGATTGGTGGACATGGCCTACGGGAACGTAGCATGTCGCGATGCTGATGGGGCCGCCGTATCTCATATCTCGTACCGCCCTTCATTGGACCGTGGCACTGCGTGGATGGCGGCGATCTTCTGTCTTCCTGGCCCACACCTTTGAGCGTCATATCAAGGCTGGTGGGATGGCGACAGTGCCGTGGCATCCCTGCCCAACCGTCCCGTCAACACCACGCTGACGAGCCACAGAGCCGGAGAGGAGATTCTGCACCAGAAAGCGTTCGATATTCTCCATGCTTGAATCAGGAAGGTGGTAGAAAACAGTTATAGCGCTGCTGTGGCACCATACGGGGCAAGATAGCCTCATTCAATGTTCCATATCACTTCGGCCTCGTAATGTCGCGTTGCCAGCCCGGGTCGCCGGCGCCAGGCCAGTGATGAGTACGCGGAGAGATGCATGAGCGTGGGTGTTCGTCGAGCACGCAAGCTTCTTGATCGCGAAGAGCTCGAGTATAAAGATGTGGTGATGTCCTCGTCGTAGGAGTCACATTCTGATCATCACCAGCGACCTTTTGAGCATTCACAGATCCAGACCAGCCTCTCTCTCTCTCACCGTCCTCCCACTGCACCACCCGGAGTCAGTAAATAACTTCAAAATGAGGTTCTCTTCTCTTGCTGCTGCCGCCCTTGGCGCCGAGGTTGCCCTCGCTGCCCGCTGGACTGAGAAGCGCCGTGAGCGCCACGCTGCCCGAGCAGCATCCCGGCAGACCAACCCGCTCCTCCCTGCCACCGAGGTCGACGGTCTTCAGGTCGAGGCGTTCACCAACGAGACCGCCCATGCTGAGTACTCCTCCAACTGGGCCGGCGCTGTGCTCATTGGTACTGGCTACAAGTCCGTCACGGGCACCTTCGTCGTGCCGACCCCCTCGAAGCCTTCTGGAGGCAGCTCCAGCACTGAGGTTAGTGAGCTATTCTCGAAAGTCGACCGTGGCTCTCCATCCAGCCTTACGAGTTACGGCGCGACGTGTCGGAGTTTTATATGCTAACTTAGACCGGTTCAGTACGCTGCCTCGGCCTGGGTCGGAATCGATGGAGACACCGCTACGAACAGTATTTTGCAGACAGGAGTGGACTTCTATGTAAACTTTTGACCCCAACCCCAACCCTAACTGACAAGATTCCATTATACTAACTAAGTAAAAAAAGGTATCTGGCTCCCAAATCAGCTTTGATGCTTGGTATGAGTGGTACCCGGACTATGCGTAAGTCTACATATCATATCCTCATCGGAAACAGTTCTCGTGTTGAGGCCGGACTAACCCGCATTGTAGTTATACCTTCAGCGGGATCAGCATCTCGGCGGGTGACACTATTACTGTGACCGTCACTGCTACTTCCACCACCGCTGGCACCGCGGTGGTCAAGAACGTGTCCAAGGGTACTTCGGTCACCCATACTTTCACCGGCCAGACCCGGGCTCTGCAGGAGCTCAACGCCGAGTGGATCGTGGAGGACTTCTCTTCTGGCGGTTCCCTCGTTCCGTTTGCCAACTTCAACACCGTTACCTTCACTGGGGCCTCTGCCAGTGGATCTTCGGGCACGGTGACTCCCTCGGGAGCCACCCTGATCGACATCAAGCAGAATGGAAAGGTCCTGACCAGTTCCTCTGTGTCGGGCTCCTCTGTCACAGTCAAGTACACCGGGTAGATCAGAGGTGTGCTTGGTTCATATCCCTGTATGTGAGCCGCGCTGTTGGAACAGCATTCGGGTGAAGGGGCGAGGATCCCGGCCACCAAGGCTGGTGACGTTGAGGGGGTTAGGGTTGAGGGGTTTGGATGCTGTTTGTTGTATTTATCTTCTCTCATCCACTCGAGTTGGCCACGGCCACACTTGGCGATATTTGGAAATATAAGGAAAGTTGTGGACCGATTGTGGCCCAGAAGAATTTGAATAGGCCAATTGGTCGTTGTCATCGACAGAACACACATCGTTGAGGCCAAGCTTTGACAACTAATTCGGACCGAACGTCGGGTCAAGTACAGCGGCAGCTCCGGGCCGTTCCTCCACCGAATGACCGAAGCTGGGTGGCCGACCCCACTGAAGGACCGCTAGTCCCAGGCGGCACTCAGTGGACCTCGGCTCCCAACCACTGTCCCTGCGATCTCGCCCGGTGGTCTATACACGGCCTTGCTTCGCGTCTTCCTGTTGTAAGTGCTGCACCGTGTAAATGTAACTTTCGACGTGAGCACAAATAATGGCTCTCAGAAACTTGTCGACCGCGTTGAGATCATGCAAGAATGTGCGACCATGCCTACCTCAAATACCGAGCGTCAGCAGGTACCAGGTTGGTGTCGCTCGGCGCTCCTCAACGGCCACCGGCTCGCTGCCCCTCCAAGGGTATCGCGTACTCGATATGACCCGCGTCTTAGCAGGTGTGAGTTGACTTCCGCGCGTCAAGTGTCAATTGTTTTGCTGAATCACTGTTGCAGCCTTACTGTACTCAAATCCTAGGTGACCTCGGGCAAGTCGATCTTCGCGAAGAAATTGTGAACGCACTTTCCGTCCCAGGATACTGACTGTCTTCAGTGCGGAGGTCATCAAAATCGAGCATCCAGTCCGCGGTGACGACACAAGGGCCTGGGGTCCTCCATATGCAAAATACAGAGACAGCTCAGAGCATAAGGGTCCCGGGGAGTCGGCCTATTTCCTAGGTGTGAGCGGTTAACTCCTCAGACGTGTTGGGACAGCGGAAGCTGACCATACCAAGGTGAACCGGAATAAGAAGTCGCTTGGCTTGTCCTTTCAAGATCCCGCTGGCGTCGAGATTCTCCACAAACTGGCTGCCAAATGTGACATTCTCGTTGAGAATTACATCCCCGGAGCGTTGAAGAAGTACGGCCTGGACTTCGATACCATCCACAAGATCAACCCGGCCCTGATATATGCCTCCATCACTGGGTACGGTCAGACCGGCCCATACTCGCAAAGAGCAGGCTACGACGTGATGGTTGAGGCCGAGTTTGGCTTGATGCACATCACCGGTGCCCGTGATGGCCCCCCTGTCAAAGTTGGCGTCGCTGTCACAGACCTAACGACGGGTCTCTACACGAGCAATTCCATCATGGCTGCTCTTCTTGGTCGTCAGAAGTCGGGCAAAGGGCAGCACCTCGATGTTGCCTTGAGTGACTGCCAGACTGCCACTCTGGCCAATATTGCCAGTAGTTGCCTCATCAGTGGCAACAAGGATACGGGCAGGTGGGGCACGGCGCATCGTGAGTCGAACGGATTTCCCGGTGTCGCTGTTCCTTGTTCTGGCTAACATAAGTAGCGTCGATTGTCCCATACAAAGCCTTCAAGACGAAAGACGGCGATGTTCTGTTTGGTGGCGGAAACGACCGCTTGTTCGGTATCCTGTGCGATGGCCTGGGCAAGCCGGAATGGAAAGACGATCCCAAGTTCAAGATCAACTCACAGAGGGTCGCGAACAGGGACGAGCTTGAGGCCGAAATTGAGAAGATCTCAGCGAAAAAGACTACAAAAGAGTGGCTAGATGTATTTGAGGGGAAGGGAATGCCGTATGCCGCGGTAAATGACGTCCAAGGAACGTTGAGCCATGCGCACACCTTAGCACGCAACATGGTCATAGAGGTTGACCACGAGGACTGTGGTGCCATCAAGTTGGTCAACACGCCCATGAAGTTTTCTGAGAGTAAGCCTGGGCTGAGGAGTCCGCCGCCAACCTTGGGACAGCATACAGATGAAGTGCTGCGGGAGCACCTTGGCTTGGATGAGGCCCAGATTAGCAGCTTGAGGGAGAAAGGTGTGGTCAACTGAGACTCGGCCCCAGCATGGGCAGGTAGAAATTAGATGCATCGGTCGTTGATAGAAGCTCCTGGCTCCTCGGTGAATAGTATCGAGTCAATTTTACCGGTACTGGCTTCATGTGAAGCCAATGTTACACAAACGCTAGGCGCGTTTCGTTCCCCGCGCGAAGTCCTTCATATTTTGAAGGTTGAGTCTGGCAACCTCGATAGTCTAGGGGTTGGGGGGCGAATGAAGGGTGCAAAGTGAAGGACAGGGGGAAGAAAGGTTGGGGGTTGTTGCTTCGTGACTTGCTTCGTGACTTGCCACGTGACGTGCACGTGCTTCTGAACATCGTGCCACGCTTCAAACGCGCTCACCTGCAGCTTGTCATCCGAGGTGCAACAAAACACCTACGGGGTCTGCTCCCTCGGCAGAGACAACCATGGCCGACACCAATCCGGCGACAGGCGCCTCGGTGCCAGCAGGAAATCCTGACGGCAGCAAGGGCACAACACCTACAGCGCAGCCCTCGGCACCAGCGACCTCACTTCCTGCGCCAGCCTCACGGCTGTCCTCCCCATATGCCGGCGATGGCTCGAGGAAATTCACTTCGCCGTACACCCCACAATTCTCGCCCGCAACACAGATGATCTTGAAACGGATGCGCGGCGAAGCTGGGAGCCTTAATTCTGCCCTCGCGTCGGCCACCGCTCCTGATGCGCCGAAACCCAACTTCCCGCGGCCAGTCTACGAGAGCGTCAGGGAGCGCATCATTGCGAGTATGAAGAGCGGAAATATCATGTCATTACCAGCGCCACCATCTTCTTCGAGTGGCAAAACAGCAAGCAGTTTGCGCCTGCCCATGAAGTCGGCGTTGGCGAGTGGTTCGAATGAAAAACCACCAGTGGCAGGCGGCCAGAAGCGCAAACGGGCTCATGGCGAAGGCGGAACCAGTGACGTCTCCCCGCCAGCTGAGGCCTCGGACTACGGCGAGGGCATCAAGAAGGCAAAGCCAAAACAGTCAACAACACCCCAGATCACACAGTCAGGGAGGCGCATACTCAAGCCCGACACGTACGATCCTGCGGCCGAGGACAATGCAAAGAAGAACGCACGCCTGGGCAAGCGGACGACGGAGCAGGCTCTCTGCAAGAAGTGCACCCGCATGCACAGCCCCGCTAGCAATCAGATGGTGTTTTGTGACGGCTGCAACGACCCGTGGCACCAACGGTGTCATGATCCCTGGATCGAAGACGCCATCATCAAAGACCAGACCTTGAAGTGGTATTGTTTGATCTGTCAGGCGAAGAGGGAACGACTGCACCCGAAGAAGAAGGTTGAGCAGCCCAGATTTGGAAGTTGGGCAGACAGACCAGCCTCGCAGGTGAGGGTTTCCAGCAGAGTCTATCAAGTGGGCTTACAATGCTTACATCCACATTAGAAAAGGGCTTATCTTTCAGCACTCTCCCCAGACGACTTGGTCAACCTGATAATTCACGCCACCGAGCTGCATCCCGACCTGCCAATCTTCCCCATCGAGTCCACTGCGTCGCCCAAGAAGTCATCAGCGGGCGGCGGGCCGCGGTCCCTTTTCGCAGGTGCATCAGCAGGAGGTCTCTTCCATCGCGCTGAAGCGAACCCCACAGGACCCATGAACTACATCCGGAAGATACCGGCCAACGCGAAGAAGTCAACCCTCGCCAAAGCCCGGTCCGGCACCGGCTCTCTGCAGAGCAAGACCGCCGCACAGGCCAGTGCCCTCGCGGCCGGAAACCAGGTCTATGACGAAGAAGAGTCGTCCTTTACTAGGCTTTGGCCCAGGCCGGGCAAGGGCATGTACAGCCGTCTCCCGCCAGAGGCAGATGACGACCGTGGCTTGACAGATGACAACGATCATGCTGCTTTCAGCGTGATAGTATTCAATGAGAAAGGCAGTAAGTCTACATCCTCAGAATCGAAACACCCCAAAAATCGAAAGGCTTTCCACCATAAATTGAATGGCTATTCCGGGTACCAATCATAGCGCTACTTTGCTGGGTTTTGCTGACAAGGCACGCAAAAGAGAAGATTGAGGAGAACGGGGTCAAGGTTTAGAGGGTCATATCGACGGCCGCATTAGAACCCAAAAGGGTTCTTGAACATATCGGCCAGAGCCAACATCAAAGCGTGCGCATTTTCAGACAGAGGATCAGACCAAGGCTGAAGCGGGTGCATCGGAGCAGTCGAGTACGCCAATTTTCTGAAGGTGATGGTATTAGCATTACAAGTATTTACAAATGGTCATGACTTGGATTCTTGTCGGGCCGCGGTGGCGAAGGCACCGCCCTCTGCCTCCAAGGTGTCCTCAGCCAAGGCAGTGCTTGTTCTCCTGCTCGTCTCGGCGCTCACAGTCTTGCTAACTGGATTTTCCGTCGATGTTGTTTGCGATGACGATGACTCCTCAGACGTCGAAGACGCTCCACTTCCACGCATCAGATACACCTGAGTGGCTTTCTTTTCACCCGAGTGAATCTCGCCCAGTGCAATAGTCACCTCGGTATCAAGACCTCGCTCAACCTGAGAAGGTGTTCGCGGATGGCTTGCAGGCGTGCGCTGGACTGGAATGGTATTCGAGACTTGGGGTACGCCAGTACTGGTCGGTCTTCGCCTTTGCCATGAAAATAAGGTTCCGGTCCGCAGATCTCTGCCCAGCGTGTGTCGGTGGATGCTTGTATGTAGCAGATCCCAAATTCCAAGCACCCATAAGAAGAGGTAAACGACGGGATCAGAGAAGCTGGAGCCCATCCCCCAGTAAGAATAATCTTGTGGGAACACCTCTCGAAAGCCCACGTAGACCAAAAACATGGCAATGTAGCCCAGCCCAACTAGCAAGCGTAGTAGCACGGCCAAGGCCTGCCATTTTTCCTTGGCCCTGCCGACGGAGTAGATGTCGAGAAGGATATCGGCGGCGACGAGGACCGTAAGTGTGATAGCTGGCGGCCTATATCACAAAGATCGACTTGTTAGCGGGCACAGTCTAAGCCTAACGAGCGCCGGGCCCAAGAGCCCCTGAACCAACCTTTGTTCCCGACCCTTGTGCCTGTACAAAAACTTGGCCATGATGGCGAGAAGCAGCGAACACGCCGCGGCGTGCACCACGCCGTTGACGACGCGCAGGGCGGCTCTCGCCCAGCGGCGCTCGTAGATCTCGGACCAGCTCCAGCCGCCCCTCCCGCGGACCGACCCCTCGTACGTCGAGTGCGCGGGCGTGTACTCCATGTTCTCGATGAAGACCGACCTCCGGCTATGCGCTGTGGGTGGTGGTGGTGGTTGCGTGGCGGACGCGGCTGGTGTGAATGGCGCCATGCTTGCCGTGCTTCTTGGTCGCCTCCTCGAAACTCTGCCGCGTCGGGTCTGCGCCCGCTGCTGATCCTCGTCCAGCGTGAAGCCTCAGATTTTTTGAGACATGCGGCTCGTGTCTTTTTCCAGACGCCCAGAATCCCCCTCTGAGCGAGCGCGAGTATGTAAAGCCGACACGGGGGGGAAGAGCTGGCAACGTGTGCCTTGTTCTTGTCTATGCTGCGAGAGACCGGTTTGATTCCCAGAGAAGGGACCAGAGAACGACCGGGTCCAAGTGGTGGCTGGCCTTGTATGACCCAACTGCTGTTCAGGGAGGGAGAAACATTCGAGTCATGGTG
The DNA here is from genome assembly GCA_001447215.1 of Diaporthe aspalathi. NCBI lineage: Eukaryota > Fungi > Ascomycota > Sordariomycetes > Diaporthales > Diaporthaceae > Diaporthe > Diaporthe aspalathi. The sequence continues at coordinate 15,663 of LJJS01000512.1, forward strand.
CCTCTCGTGTCTTTGAGTTAGACACCGGTCCTGGTGGGGAGGGAGGGGCTCTCGCCCTTCCGGCGAGGGAATCGCCAGATCGGGTCGGATCACCGTCACGCCGCCGATATCACGTCTTGGCAGGGCAGGCGAGGACCCTCCCAGGTTTCGTGGCCGTCGTGCTGGCGCGTGAGGGAGAGAGACAAGAGCCGGAGTCCCTCTGCTCCAGAGCGGCATTTCTGGGACTGGACGATCCCACCAGGAGCAAGTGGTCTTGCAGGAAACGTCGTAGGTTTGGCAAGGTCAGGATGCCGAGCGTTTCGAACCTGCAGCTCCCGAGCCGGGCTGGGTGGCAGGTCTGGCATCTCGAAGAGTGGCGCCCAAAGCACTGCCCAATGGACGGTCTGGGCCTTGTGCAGTGTAGACTATTCTGGTTCAGGGTCGCCTGTGGGGCAACTCCACCCCCACAACGGACTGAATTGGGTTCCTGGCCCTGCAGTAGTGACGTCCCCTTCCCGCTGTGCAGGCGATGGATTGATTGGTGTGCTGGGTTCAGGGAGGAGGTTATTTTCGAATTTCGAGCTTTGAGCCAGAGGCTGATGCCCCAATTGGGAGGGGACGTAAACATTGGATTCCTTGGTATCTCCTTTTTTGTGCATGACCACTATGATTTGTATTCTTCTCCGGATCTCAACCCCATCTTTCAAAGCCTGGCTCAGACTTGCCTTTTACAACTTCATCGTCTCGCAGAGCCAGATATCAGCAGACAAAGGGTTTCAGTACGAAACAGCACAATCGTCATGACATCGGTAGAAGCTCGTCGACTCAGAAGTATCTGTAGTGTCATCACCGCCAGGATGAGGCTGATCTTCGGCCATATGATCTGTCCTTCATGATAAAAGCGTGGTGCCCTTGACCTTCCCACTCTCCATCTTTGCGGTCCGTGAGCCGAACTGTATCTGTTGGGGTTGAGTTAGGATGACTGGTGGAGCCCAAAGGAAATGACAACAAGGTGACTCACAGCCCGCTTCTTCTCAGTGGCTACCTCGCCCATGCCGAGCTCCAGGGCGAGGAGCCGTAAGACCCGCTTGCCCGGTTCGACAACGCCATCAGGGTTGTTGAAGTCGCATTTTTCCCATACCGGGGCCCTGATGGCCCACCGAACCAGTTCTTCATCCAGGTAAGGAAAGCGGACCTCTTTGCCCCAGTGCGACATCGCTCGATCATCTCTGCCCAGGTTCCTCTTTCCTAGCCTGCTGACGTCAAGCTTGAGCTCGTCGACCAGGCCCGGGAAGCCCTGTCTTTGGTATGCTGTTGCGTGGCGTTGGTAGCCTCCAAAGAGCTCGTCGGCCCCGAGCCCGGAGAGAAGCACACGTGCTGTTGTAGTGTAAGCTGCCTGAGCAGTTGTGACTGCATCAGTGAAAACAATGCCCTGGCCCCTCGCAGCAAAATACAGCGCGCTGGCTATAGAAAGATCCATCTCGGTGTTGTGAGGATAAATGAGGGATATTACTTCGTCCTTATGGATTGAATACTCTGAATAGGGAACATTCACCTGCCGTAGGTTCAGAATTATCGCCGAAAAAATGGGTTGTATGGATGAACTCACAGCCAGAAAGTTCCAAGCTCGCCCGGGACAGACATGCAGAAGTTCAGTGAAGTACTTCCTCCCTGTTATCCTGTCCGGGCAAGCCTCGTAAACGTCGAAATGACCAGAGTCTTCTCGGCCCCTCAATTTTCGAGCGTTGGCTGCAACTCGAGGATTCTCAAAAGCGACATTGATCAAGTCGATACCTTGACCGAGGGGGACAAGATCGTGACACATCCTTGCCAGCACGGTGCAATCCAGCCCGCCAGAGAACAGCACAGCCACTTTCGTGTTTGCCTGCTGCTCATTTGTGGCCGGTGGAGATGGCACATCCAGAACTCGCAGTCTGAGAGATTCGGTCAACTGCTTCCGCAGAGCCTCGACCGACGGCGAGTCGGGGATCAGGCAGACGTCCTCAGCTGGGATACTTGAATTGAACGGGCCAATGTTTGAAACCTGCATGAGTAAGTTCCAGATACTTGGTGGCAGTAAGGGGTAGCACCTGGATGAGCTGCAGCAGCACACTCACAAAGTCCGCTGCCTCGTCGTCATCCAGCCATCCCAACCTTCTCTTCACGGGATTTCGTTCAATAGAGTGGTCTAAAGGAATCTTCGCCACGTCCAGGACATAAATGCCGTCGGCCTCGACCTCCTTCCACTGCGGATCGGTAGCATCTGTGATGCTGGACAGGACTACGCGTTGGTGGTCTTCGCGGATGACCAATGATCGTCTTCCAAGGCGATCACGGCCATAATAGATCTTTTTCGAGGGCTTATCGAAGAATACCAACGCAAACGGACCATCGATGGACCTGAGTACCTGCAGTATGGCAGCTTCCCGCTCTGCCTCGTCACGTCTCACGGCCTCGTTCAGGAGGGCAGCTAACGCCTCACCGTCGTTACCAGAAACGTCGTGGTGCCGGATCTTCCATGCCTCCCCATTCCAGCAGAGGACTGACCCGGAATCATGGTCGACGAACGGTTGCTGGGCGATGTGGTCACCGCGAAGGGCGAGGACCGACGAGGTGAAAGCGAGCTGGGGCACCGCGACGCCCTCAGCGACGCCATCGGCCAGTCGCGTCTCATAAGTGGCGATTCGGTCTGGCCCCCGGTTGCAGAGACATCTCCGTAGCCTGCGTGTGATCGCCTCAGTCTGCGATGCAGATATCACAGCATGGATCCCACACATGCTGTCATGAGTGTTACCAGCGCGGATTGATGAGAAGAGAGAATCATCTTCTTCAGGGTTTGCAGTGGAGCAAGGCAGCAACTGGTGCCAGGGTTGCAGCCCTGGCCGTGGACTACCCCCCACCCGGGGGGGCCACCCACAACCCCACCCCTCATCCTAATGGACGGGCACAGCTTGACCTGACCTGACACAATTATTCCACCAGCGGAAAGACTGCCTTCAAAATTTGTAAATTGAGCGATATTTTGTGTCAGAAAATCCATGGCGCCGCGAATTTGAGGCTGGCCCCAGGCTGCGAGGCCCCGCTCAGAAGCATGAGCATTACCATCATGTTACTCGGACTTCGCAATCAACTTGAGGGTGGGTGGGATCGATGTAATTCTGCGGGTCTCAGATAGTAGACTACCTTGCCTGCGTGCTTGGAAGAAAGCTTCACGATTGCTTCTCTACATCACCTCCCGTCCATTTCAACTTTCCGTACTTATGCCTCAGCTCACTGATATAGACATCCTCATCTTTGCCCTCCGCAACCACATCTCTCCGGATCAAAGCCCTCACCTGGGAGACGAAGACAGACAGATACGTGGCAATCAATATCAACGTCATCGCTGTGCCCACCCATTCCGCGACCTTGCTCTCAAACGCCTGACCGATGTTTATCGTGGCTATGGTGAACCCGACATTTGGGAAAATAAAGGCATACCAGCTCATCGAGAAGGACATTGCCCTCCAGCTCATCAGACAGGATGCCACCGCCAGACAGAAGAACCAGAAAGCCGACGACCAGATGAATACAGCCGTCATCGTGGCCATCACCTGCAGGATCTGGCTCGTCACCTGGTCGTCGCCAAAGTAGTTGTAGTGTGTCGGCCACGCCTTGGCCAGCCCGATGAGAGCCAGCGCTGTAAAACCCGGGGGCCCGACGGCAATGAACATTGCAGGTCGCGAGTGCGGGCTGGGAAGTCCGAACTGGACCATGCGGCGGATGTAGCACGCGTACATCATGACTGATACCAGCATCCCGAGCCCCTGAGCCGTGAGACCCGCCACTATCATGGGCACGGCCTCGTGCGCGGGCTGCCCGCTGGAGCTGCCCGCCCCGATGGTCGCTATCGTGCCCGAGAGCATGAACGGGAAGATAGGGAGGTCCCAGGCCGGCGTCATATCGTCGATTTTGAGCTTGGGCGACGTGAAGAGGACGAGATACATCCCCACCGCGTATATGAGCGTGCCGGCGAAATAGATCCAGAATAAGATTCGGTAGGCCACAACCAGCCAGTATCCGCAGTTTGGAATTCCGTAGCGCGCGATGGAGCCGATGATGGATGCGAGGGAGAGGAAGAAGCAGGCCGCTGTAGAGTATTGAGGTTAGGAAATGTCCAAGGAGAGAGGTTCATGCCAGACTCACAGAACAACCCTTCAGTGGGGTGCGAAAGGGATGCCAGAAATGTGCCCTTATACTTGATGAATCGGGTGGTAATGGTCACAGTGATGAGGGTAAACAGGACGAGGTCGAATATATACACGACCTTTCCTATGGTCTGCTGGCCGTAAAATGTGTTCGGCTGCGTTGCCTCCGATATGAGAAGAGAAATCCCACCAGTGCTCATTGTGAGAGTGTAATTGGCCCAAGTAAAGTGTTCCAATCGACCCATTATGGCTCCCCGGGGCTCGCGAACATCCTTTTCCTCGTTTTCGACGTTGCTGCCGTTCTGCCGGTGGGCGAACGTGCTGTCTGAATGTTGGTCGCTCATCTTGGTTTCTCGTCAGGACTCGTCGCATTGTTGCTTACGAGGCAAAATGTTCTGCGCTGCAGGTGCGGCAGATACAGTCAAGATTATATGTCAGTCGATTTCCGAGATGGTGTGAACAGGTGCAAATCCGGTTCTTCACTGTTGTAACCCAAGGACGTCACAATTGTGGGTGCTTATGAAGTCATTGTCAAATCCCAATTATTACATCGCGAGGCTTGGCAGACTCCACTGAAATCGCAAGATTCTACCCAGAAGAGCCTAGGAGTAGAGAGAAGGAAATTTTCTGTCATACCAGAGTTTCCTACCTAGGTGCCAGTATAGTTAACTTCCGTTCCTGTAGGTTTGAAATTCGGTTCCCGTAAAACATGGCGCATGGATACTGGATCGCTGACCCGACTGCGTGTACTCGACCATAATGCCCAATTTGCTCTGTATCACTTGAGATACCGCCTAGTGAGGAATTCTGTTCGGGCATGCTCTGCCATTGCAAAGAAACGACTCGCCATACACTATGTTTGTAGCTGAATGTGACCAAATTACTGCAGTACCTGCAGAGAAGCGGACCAGTTGACGGCTCAGGGGTGGTAAAGCTTTATCATATTTTGTACTAGAAGGTCCAAAGATTTTTGATATGCCCCATAATTACAGAGAAGGCTGATAAGCCTAACCCCTAGTAATTGTACAGATCTAGTTGTCCATACCCAGCCTACGCATTGGTCCTCTTCACGACGAAAGCACCCCTCTCAATGGTGTTGATGACGATGAAGCCGGAGGGGAAGAAGGGGTAATGTCCCCATGTGCCGACAAACTCGATGCTGCCGCCGCCGGGCAGGGCGTCGTTCTCGGGGTAAATATCGAAGTAACCGAGCTCGGTGACGCCGGCTCCGGTCTTGTCGGTCTCTAGAGACGAGACGTCCAGCACGTGCAAGCCGGCGCCGTAGTTGCTCTGGTATGCGACTCCGTCGATTCTGGTACATGTTAGTATCTTGCAACGAAGCAAAACGATAAAAGCTTCGAGATCCATCATAGGCTACTGACATGAATTGGTTGTGGTCGATGCCCAGGGCATACTCGTTCTTGTAGTATCCGGACAGGACGGGCGCCTCAAGACTGGTAATATCCCAGAAGTATGTGACGGGGAAGCCGTCAGCGCCAGCTCCAGCTGAATCGTACTCGTCGTACTCGTCATCCTGGTTTGTGTCAGCCTTCACATTCCAGAATCCGTGTTGATGCTCGGAGCAAGCCATCATAAATATGGTAAGGTCCTGGAAGCAGTTTCACTTACCAGAACAAGAGTCGTCTGCCAGTTCTTGTCGGTAACCCAGCCCTGGTGGGTGTAGGAGGCACCGTCATAGCCCACACGCGAAATGATGTTCGTGGTGGTCTTGTCGGTCACGTCGTAGCTGTGTTTGTGCGTCAGCCACAGCCGCCAACCCGCTGAAAGCTGTAGAAAATCCCATGGGACTCAACTCACATCGTCAGGGTGTCCTCGTTGTAACCGTAGCAGATATCGCGGCCCGCGTACTTCTCATCAGGGCCACGGTAGACCAGGCACTGGGCGTCGTGGACGTAGCCGTCGCCCGACGCGCAGCCCGGCGAGGTGGGGTTGGTGATGTCCTTGAGGTCGATGAAGATCAGGCCAGAGGCGCAGGAGGAGTTGCGCGGCTGGGCGCCGACGGCGACGGCGTACTCGAGCTCCTCGTTGACGACGACGTTGTGCGAGCGGCCGATGGGCAGGTCGTTGAAGTGGCCCGTCAGGTCGGCGTCACCAAAGGTCACGGGGCTGGCCGGGTCGACGTCGACGAGCTTGGCCAGGTCGAAGAACTGCACGCCGTGGAGCTGGGCCTCGCTTCCGATCACGATGTGGCTCTTGTAGCCTCGGATCTCGCGCCAGATGCTGGGGGCGGCCGCGGAGTACTGCGGGAGGCGGCCGAGGTAGATCTATAGTTTTGTTAGGACTTAGGTTCCTCCCGGTGCCCCGTTTGGGGCGGCTAAGCCAATATAAATTCGGTGGCGTGAACTCACAAGCTTGCCCTCCGTCGAGACCTCAGCGAAAGCCGCGCCATCAGCTTGAGCAATGGCAATAAACTCGCGACCCTCCTCGCTGGTCCAGCCCCAAGTTGAGGCGCCCTCGCCAACGGAAGAACCCAAGTCGGCGTGGCTCTTGAAATCATAGAAGTCGATCTGCGAGTATTGTTAGAGGTTGAGATTCCTTGTCAGAGTGAGACGTAGTATTGCCAGGTCACTCACGTTGCTACACCTGAACGTGTTGTTGGCGTCACCAGGTACGACCTCGGCAACTCCGTTGACGCAAGCAACAGGAGCCGCACCAGCGTACGACTGGTACAGGGTTGCGTCCATAGCACCTGCGGCTCTCTGAGAGTCCCAGGTAGCCTGAGGAAGGAGGCGTTAGAATCGTGTGCTTTCCCAAGGATGCGACGTGTGGCTCACGTATTTCTTAGCCATGATCCCGTCCATGACAGCACCACTGGTATACTTCTCCTGCTTGGCAGGGTTGTTAACCTGGCTGATGGCGGCCACCAAAGGCGAGCCAGCCAGCGTGGCCAGGGCTCCAATAGCTGTGGTCTTCATGGTTCAGGCGGGTTGCGGACGATAGTCAGAAGGTGGATTCTTGTCAGGGCTTCTTCCTTGGCTGAGTGGCGGTGATCAGAGGCAGACTCAGATCGTAGCTAAGCGGCACAACTACAACTACAAACAACATCACCAATGCAATACGAAGAGGTTTGTACGCAGAAACCCTCCGAGTCTTATAGCTCCTGCGGACAACCTCGGAAGGCGAAGGCATGGCATTAGTCACCAAGTTGAAGTTATCAGCACGCCATTCAAGCACTGCAGAGTCTATGATCGCCCCCTCTATATTGCATTGTACGAAATAGGTAGGTGTGAACGGTACTTGGCAAATGATCACCCCAGTCACGGCGCACAAAGTGAGGTGGGTCGTACTGGTTTGCTTGGCTATTCCTTGGCTACATACTGCCGTCGACTCTTCCGCCGGTAATTCAAGGCTTATATGGGGATCATCTCCTTCGCCCAAGACCCTCGGGCCAATCGGATCAGAGTGGTTAGAGAGGCAGCCACCCGCCCGGCATCACGACTCACGAGGAGAAGTTGATGCAAGTGCAGCCAAGAGATAGCGTTGTTGCATTTACTTGGCCGGTGCTACTTGACCTTCTAGTTCGGAATAGGGGCCGCATAGACGCGTTTGCTTGGCAATGAGGGGAGGCTGCATGAGCGCGCCTGTGCGCCGTCGGTACAAGTAAGACTGCATCCCTTCGGCGAGTGAATGGACCGAGCTGGTTGGCTTCGATTTCAGCACTGATATTTTGCACGACTTCTCCCAGTCGACGAGGTGTGAAGCCGCCATGATGCGTGAAGCCGACAGTGTCACCGGCGGCTAGCAGCCGTGATACATAACTTAGGTAGGAATGCTGTGCGGTAATCAAGATGCGACGTGGCTATGCACATTCAAAGAGCACTTGAGCACTCACGCGCACCCCAACGGCTTATTTGGAGTGCACACCATTGTTCAAGATCCTCCAGTTGTGGATTCGCCGCCGGCTCTGCTATCCGCAGTGGTACCCAGTTATTGCCTTTCTCAAATGTTGTGTTGCTCAACCGGCTGACTGTGGTCTCAATTGGTCGGTGTATTACGGATCCTTCCTGCAGTGGATAACGAAGAATTGGAACAGGAAGAAAGAAAAGGGTGGAAAAGATGAATTGGACAAGATTAGACCACAATTCCGCAACTGGTCAGCTTACGCCCAGCATTAAAAGAAAGTGCCGACTAGACACTCAACAATCAGCAGGTTGCATCATGCCAGTGGTGCCCAGGGTGGTCGATGTCGCGGCCGAATCCAAAGCTTCAACCAACGTTTCACAATTACGCCTTTCATTATTTCAAACACGGTTACTTTTTATGATTCAATACAGCCACTTGAGCGGACAGCAGACAGCATTACTGGTCTACCGCCTTAAACTCGATCGTCTCGTTCCCTGACGACTTGCTTTCGGCGCCCGCGACGCCCTCAACAACCTCCTTGCCTAGGCCCATGACTTCGGAATCGATAATTGGTCCTTGGTAGTTCTTCCGGCCGTCGATAACCCACTGGACAATTGATATGATGAGCACAACTCCGAAGGCAACGACCGCGTAGTTCATATTTGTTCCCGTCACAGGTTGCTCAGGCGGGAAGACAAAGAGGACGGTCGTCAGGAGTGTCCAGCCGATCCCGACCTACCAGTCAAGAGCGGTCAGTTGCTGATCAATAATTGGTGGCATTCACGCCGGGAGCAGGGAGCATGGTTCACTCACGAGGTTAGTCAACCAGCCCAGCCATTCTGGCATTCGGAATGCGCGAGTCTCTGGCAGCATCTTCCTGCCACGCAGGACATTAATGGCGGGGGGTATGGCGTATGTGACACCGAGAGCGACGACACTGGCGGCAGTAATAGCGTTGAAAGCTGAGTCACTGCCCAGGAAGACGCAACCGAAGATGATGACCCAGACGGTGGTCCAGATCAAGGCATTCAGAGGTACATCAAGGCCCTTGTGGACCTTGGAAAAGATGCGGCTGGCTGGCAGGCCGCGGTCACGGGCGAAGGCGTAGCTCATCCTCGAGCTGGTGGTCATGATGGAAGTCGTCGTGAAAAGCATGCATACGATTGGGAACATCAGGAGGCAGACTGCGCCAGCCTCGTTGTTGGTTGCATCATAGAGTATTTGCAAGAGAGGACCTGCGGCGGACTCGATGACGGCGTTGACGTCCTTGAGGACAAATAGGAGGCAGGCGAGGAAGATGAAGCCGGTGAACATGCCAATGCAGATTGCGTAAAGCATGATCTTTGGGCCTTCGATTTGGGGACCTGTTGGACGTTAGAATCTGCCGCAAGAAGGAGGATACAGTGAGTACAGCGAATACTCGAACCCCAAAAAAGCGGAGGGTACACCGGTATATCATCCATGCCAGAGGTCCCATGTTTCCACTCCCACACGCTCAATACTACCTAATTTGCTAGGGGTGGGTTTTTATAGGAGTGGTGGTGTGGGAGTGTGCGTCATGGTTGTAGGTGCAGGGATATACTGGTGTGCCCTCCGTTTCTGTGGGTGCAAACATTCGTCTTGTCCAGATCTTCGGGAAATACTCACGTGGAATCTCCTCAATCATGTGCTAGTGCACGTTAACAATGGGTCGTACAGTACTCCGGGACACAAAGGTCGAGAAACCGCAGCTGGAGAAGAACAGGTAGGGCATGGGATCACTCACAACAGTGGCGTCGAAGCCCGTGAGCGCAAAGGCGCCTTGAAGGAGACCGAGCATCCATGCCAGCCCATCCGGCCATGACACCTCGTTGATAAAGCCACCGAAGACGAACGACCCGCTTTGGTAGTTGGGGGAAGCGCATGAGAGGACAGTGATGCAGATTATTGTGAAGCCGGACAGCGACCAGATGAAAGCCGCCTTGTTGAAGTACGGCAGGAGCCGGTTGGCAAAAGCATTGAGGAAGAAGGCCGCGAGAGTATATGCGATGTAGATGAGGAACTGATGCCAGGATTTGGGCTCGTAGGTGGGGTTCAGCAGCGAGATGATGCCGAGGATCAATTGGGACCCCAACAAGCCCCCTGTGGCCGTGAGGCAAACCCAAGCAGCGGTGTTGATCCAGCCGGTTGAGTATGAGATTGCCCTGCTGAAACGCTTCCAGGAGATGATGGCTACCCAATGGTACTGCCCGCCGGCTGTGGGCCAGGCCGAGAGGAACTCGGCGAGCGAGGCGGCGAGGCAGAGATTGCAGATGCCGGCGGTTATAAGTCCCCAGAGAATGGCGGAGGGGCCCCCAGAGGGGAGGGCGAGAGAGAGCGAGGCGGCCAGGGCAGTCCAGCTGTTGAGGATGGCGAAGGCGAGACCGAGCATGGAGACGCGGGAGAAGTTCCTCTGCAACTCCTGCTTGACTCCCAACTTCTCCAGCGTGGCGGCGGCATCAGAGTCCGCCTGAGGCTGGGCCATGACGCCTGGTTCTGCCATCGTGCTCGGGGCGTCTTTGCTCTCGTATGGATTCGGAACAGGCGGAAGAGTCGAAGCCGGTTAGGTGGCGACGGCTGGGGGGTGAGGTCGGGAAATGAGGGAAAGAGAAGACCAAGACCAAGGCCCTGGGACAAAAGGGGATGGACGAAGGAGGGGGAGGAGCGGCCACCAGGATAGATATAAAAATGGTAAGACCATGGACGTATGGTATGGCCTACTTAAGTACCAACTTATATGACAATAGGCCTGCAATGAATGTCGTGTAAGTACCGTCACGTACTGTGCACTGAGCAGGCATATGTGCAGGAGATGATGTAGCGATCGCCCCCCTCGTGACCGACAGGCTGAGGACGGGCCTTCACGTCCTGCATGTCTGCGCTCTGGGGCCAAAAGAGCCCCAAGCCAAGGTTGGGGTTGGTGACCTCGAGGCGGACCCCTTCTCGTGTGTACTTGCCAATCTGGGAATCGCCGTCGGGATCCGACATCGACGAGGCCCCCACAGCCATGGATCACGACGCTTATCAAGTTACACAACCAGCCAGGCCAGTTCGTCCATTAGCATTTTAATCGGAAATCAGTCCCTTCTTCTTCTGCTGTCAGACACATACATGACTGGCCCTGCCCTCGGCCCTCTCTGCCCTAATCCCTGCCCTGCCCTGCCCTACCATATTTAGCCCACCGTTCCCGGTAGTTAAGCTTTTCTTGACTCTCGGCATCGCGGCAGTCAGCCCAGTGGCTTGGGCTTGGTAGGTGGTATACAAAACGCCATCGTTTGGTTCCATCGCCGTTGTCCCTCTTCGACCTTTACCACCCCAGCTGCTTAGGTATCCAATGGGTACTGCAGCCCAAGACCTGACGTCCACCGCGCAGAAAAGTGGAAACGTCTTCTAATCGAAACCACTTCAGCACCGCCGAGGACCCTGCTGCTCCTCACATCCCCATGGGCAGGACGCGCCAGGACGCCACCTGGCCCTGGCATTATTCCCGTTTTGATAATCTTAAACCTAAGCGAGTCATCTTCACGACCCACCGTTATCTATCTCATAGATAATTCGGTTTGCAGTCTGACCCAAGGCAAGGCGAGCTGGAAACCTCAAGACACGGCGGCGAACTCGGCTTGGTCACGCCTGGTGAGGAACATTCCGGCTATGCTTGGCATCTCCATAGGAATCACGGGAGTTGGGCACCACCCACAGAAACGCTGCGGGACGCCACTGCCATTGCTCACTCCTCCAATACCAGACGCCAAATCGGGGATGCACAGTATTAATCCCTAGTACCCAATCCTACAAAGTTTGCCACGAGATGTGTGTGAACTGGGATGGGTATTGGTGATATCCTCTCATTCGCTATAATATAAATGATGATCCGGTGTACCCTCCGTTTGCCCCGGCACGAATTTCTTCGTTCCGAGTCTTCCAATGCCTCAGCTGTGCCCCTACAAAAGTAGGCATATGACCACCCACAACAACACCAGCCGACGCGGTCCAGGCCAACTCCTCCCTGTCCAATACACCGTGCAGCAGCAACTCTGGAGACATATAACACGGATTTCTAACTTATCTCATGGATCCTTGACCAGCCCCCAAGCGGGCTTGTCTGCCTCTTATTACATCGGGTACTTACTAAAAACAAAATGACACCAGGAACCCCCCCCCCTCAAATCAAGAACGCCGCGCTGGCCACCGCCGCCGCCACCAAGGCCGCCAGCCCACTCCTCCCCGCCGCGGAGCGGACTCCAGAGCTCGTCCCCTGGTTGTTCGCGCCCTCCGCCCTCGAGCCCCCGACCGGCTGGTTCAGGAAGAAGTCGCCCGAGATGGCCTGCACGCCCATCGTCGGCGTGACGCTGCCCTCGACGCACAGGCCCTGCGGGTCCTTGAAGGTCGCGTCCACGGCGCGCTTCCACACCGCCTCGGGCCCGTAGATCATCTCCTTGGTGTAGAAGAAGCGGCACTGCGCCGGCTGCATCAGGAACTGCAGCGGCGTCTGCGCGTCCGTGTGCGAGAAGGCGTTCTTGCCGTTGACCGCGCCCCCGTTGCTCGGCGTCGCCGACCGGTCCAGCAGGTAGCCCTCGGCGATGACCCCGAGCTCAGACTGGCTCAGCTGCTGCTGCTGCTCCGCCGGCGCCAGGAACAGCGTCGCCGCCGCCGCCTGCTGGAGCTCGTTGAGCGGGAACACCTGCGCCCCCTCCACGCCCGCGATCGACTGCATCGGGCCCGTGGTCGGCCGCCCGCCCACCACCACGGTCTTGACGTTCTGCTGCATGACCATGAGGTACGAGAACAGCGTGCAGGTCGAGCCGCACGTGCCGTCCGTCAGGATCACGACATTGTTCGGGTCGAAGACCGCCGGGGCCGGGTTGGCCCGGTTGCCCGTCCCGGTGAGGTTGAAGTCCGACGCCGTGTCGTTCAGCGGGGTGCTGATGTACGACGTGAACCGGTCGCCCTTGATGGTGACGGGTGCGATGATCTGGTCCGTTGACGTCAGGTTCACCTGGCCGCCGGCAGAGAACACGCCGCCTGGGATTAGGTTGCTGATGACGCTGCTCTGCGCTATCGCCGCGAGCGCGAGCTGCCTCTGCGTCGCGTTCTGTGGCGTCAGGGTGTTCAGGTCCAGCGCCTCGATCTCGGGTATCAGGGAGGACGAGATCCGAGCCATCTGCTCCATACTCTCGGTCAGGCGCATGTTGTTGGCCTGGAACAAGGGCGTGCCAGGGAACAGCTGCGCGTACAGTTCGAAGCCGGCCGCCACGAGACCGCCGCCGTTGCCCGTCACGTCGATGATGAGCTTCTGCTTGCCCGCCTGCTTGGACATGGCGAGGAAGTTCTCGGTCAGTTTCTGGAAGTTGACTACGTACTCAAGGATGTCGAAGTCACCCTCCGGCGAGAAGCCCAGCACCGACAGCACCGCCACGTCCTCATACCCGGCGCCTTGCAGGAAGTATCCGGCTGTGATATTGGCCCCACTGTCGCGGATCGCGGGCATTGGGAACCCGGGGATGGCGGGCTCGGGCGGCTGCAATGTGCCCGGGGGCGGCTGCGGTGTCTGGGGCTGTCCGCCGCCCCCGCCGCCCCCGCCTGCTGTTGGGGGTGGTGCATTGGCCGGGTTGCAGAACTTCTGGTAGAAGTCCTCACCGGTGTTCACGCCCGTGAAGTCCGCCGTGGGGCGGATCAAGGCGTAGCTCTCCTGTGTCACCTTCTGGCCGTTGTCGTACTCGAGGGTCAACGAGTCGCCCAGGAAGAAAATGGACGAGGCTAAAGCGGTCCGCGCCGTGGGCACAGCATATGACTGGAACTGTGAGTTCCACTGCGAATCGGGGTCCTGGAAGTTGATGAATTTCAAACCCTGCTCCTCGATGAGTTGCGCTGCGTCCTGGCCGTTGATCTTCACGATAGCCGGGGGCATCCCGTTCGTGCTATTCACAGCTGTTGTCTGGTTTGTGCCTCCTATGGATGCTGTACCATTGAGGACGCCTTGGGGGAGGTTAGCAAGAGGTCGAGGAAGGGCGTCGCAGGACGGCTTTGGTCAGTCTTCTTCGAGGCAGCACTGACCAAGATTGTAGAGCTTTGGCACCTGTTTGCCATCAACAGACACGGAGACTATATCCGTGGCCAAGTCGTTCCTGAAGCTGAAGGCTTTGAACATGTCTGGGCGGATGGCGAAGTGACCGTCATGTGCCGTTGCCACCAGCTGGACCATTGCGCTCTGGAACTCAAATTCACTCTGGAACCTTCCTGCCGTGGCGTTGGCACCTATCGCATCGAGTCCGCCTTGGATGTCGGTTGGCGGGAGCATGTAAGAGGCTGGAGGATCCTTCAGCCATGCGAGCGTGCTCTGCCACTGAGCATAGGCCTTGGTGCTCTGGATCAGCTTCGCCGCTTCTGCTGGTTTGTTTGGCACGGACTGGAGGCATGCGAAGGCTGTTGCAGCCGGTACTCTTGGAACCGCTGCGGTGGCGAGTTAGATCAATTGCCCACATCGATGCCCAATAATCTCTCATAGTCTCTCATTACTCCCATGACATACCTAGAGGATTGGCTGCCATCTGTTGGGCCTGGGCTTGCGAGACCGCTGCGCAGGCATTGTTGCCGGCTGGAGGAGGAGCGCCGACTTGAGGAGCCGGCGCCGCCAATGAAGCAGAGAAAAGCCCGAGCAGGCCGGCCGCTCTCGTGGTGAAGCCCATGACCGCGTGTGTGAACGGTCTCTATACTGTATACAAAAGAATGCAAAAAAGAATAAAAAAAGTAGCAGCACCCGGCCAGCTACTGGTATATACAGACGGAGCACTTGAGGGCACGGCGCTGACCTTTCACGATGCCAGCAAGGTCGCGAGAGTGTGCCTTCTCCTGGGCATTGGTCTCCATCCAGGGCCCTCATGACTATATGGACTGCTTCCTCCGAGCTTGTGATGCCAAGAAGGATGCCCATGATGCTACCAGGCTGAAACAGTCGAGCCGCTGCCCCAAGGACGATAAGCTTCCTTGTCCTGACGATCTGCGGCACACGAACAATATGCGAGTGCCCCACCCGTCAACCGGTGCACGCCAGAAATATGGCGTTCGGTTTGACACGGAGCATCTCCTGTGTGCATAAGCTCAGAGTTCATTCTTCTACAAAGTGCATGCAATGCCGAACCATGAGTTCGTTGTTCCCCATCGACACCGGGTTAATCGACCCCATTTCCGGTTCTGACCTTGGCGTTTTGGAGACTTCAGGAAGTACATATTAATACATACTCCAACTGACTTGCGTCGAAACACCGCCCAGCCCAACTGTCGCCAAGGCTAAGCAGAAACCCGGCGCGATGGCGCCAGAGGCATTGGCCTGCCCATACATGGTGTAGATAAGGGGGAGAAGGGGGCAGAGTTGTCCTCCCGCAAACCCAACCAACCCCATCAACAGCGCCGTCCCATCTCAACAACTGCTCCCCTCCCAAAACCCTACGATTGTCGCAGGCCATAGGCGCGCCCCTTCCGGATCCGGGATCTCTTGGACCATCTTGCAGTGATAAGTTTTTAACCCCACGCCACCGCTTTGAGGTTCCCGGGAGTCGGCCCTCCCGAGAGCACGACATTAAGGTTGACTCCATGATGAGCAGTTTCGCGGGGCAGAAAGGCTAGAACGCCCTACTGCCGCTCAATAGTGTTTCTGTGTGAGGGCTGCCACACCTCAAACTATCGCTCGCCACATCGGGGCACCCCTTGTCAATGCAAGGCCCAATTCCAATGCGAACTGACCTCTCGACCGTAATTGCAAATACACCCTGGGAGCCGGGAACCAAACAGGAAGGGCAGGCTTGGTGATTTGATCGACCGTACGTCCGGGTATGTCGTTCCCATCAGCACTGAGCAGCGCCGGAGGCCCACGAACATTTGAACGCAGTTTCGAGTTTAGTAATTCACGATTATCCCGGCGGCTTAAGCTGCCCAAGTGGCCCGCGACGGCCTGCTGCCAGCGACGGCCACCGTTGGGGAGGACACTGACCAATTTGGAAAGCTACTTACTTACACGCCCCAAAGAACTCCAACTCTCATGTGGTCATCTATTTTTGGCATGGACGGCGTGCGGTTCAGCTCTGCCCCGCCTTATTACCCACTCTGTGGTACGCTCTTGGGTGTCCGTGTTACTGTACTGTTTCAGCGTGCACATGTCGCGCTTGAAACATTGCCTGTGATGAGGCACTTCTGCACGACGCGGGACCCTGATCACGCTGGCCAGCCGCATTTGTTTTAGGCCGGAGAGGTATGTATGCATTTACCTGACAACCTCTCTGTGGCTTGCATGGGAGACTAGGTGGGTCACGGGACCAACTACTTGGACAAAAATAGTAATCCAACTTGAGATGTTTGCAGATATTAACCATCAGCCGGAGAACTATGGATTACTGATAGGTAAGTAGATAATTGATCTTTGGCCTACCCAGATAGGCGAAGGCCCGCGAAGTGCAGCGTGTCGCAACTTTTCAAATCATCCCACGTGCGTTCCGCCAACACTGTGTAAAGTGTTTCCTCGAGTCTTCGCCGTTCTTGTCAAACACGCACAGAACTCCATCAGATGTCTCTCTCTATGCCGCCCCGGGGGTATTCGCCGCCCGTGACTTGTTGACACCCCGAGGTAGTCGATGCGTGCCCAGGTGTATTTTCCGGTCAGGGCTTTCTATCTCGCTCACCCCTCATTGCAGCCAAGTGCTTGATTGTCTCACGGCAGTGTATAATGTTGCATTTTGCGGGATATTAACCAAAGCCTGCGGACGATGCAGTGGAGCCACAGCATACTCAAGGCACCGGAGAAAATATGGATCATGCCGGCGAGCTGTGATGTGCGGATGCGGACATGATGCGAACGTGTAAGGAAGCCATGTCCGGCGGCCCCAATTAAGTGGGTTGCTTCATTTTGCAAAAGATCTGGTAGACTATGTCCTCTCTTCCGCAAACCTCCCACTTACGAGAATGAACGCTTACTTTTCCCTGATAGCGCAGACCACGGTTGTCCCTGAGCCTGCCCCTGTTTGGGGCATATCTTGATCAATAATTAATGAAAGAATGAGCCGCCGAATCTCTACCACAAGCCACGAAACCTATGGAGGATTCTCAGTGAGGGGTGCCGACCTTAAATAAGTCAGTCTATTTATCATTTGTGCGGCCTTTCCTGGCGACCAAGCCTGTGGGGACATAGAGGGAATGCTGACCTGCCAAATATTGAGCGACACGCCGCCAGGGACCTGGAAGCCTTGCCCATATGCGACAACCGAGTTGAGCCAGTCATACTTGTCGCTGCCGGTCTCGAACAAAAGCAGCAGATCTGGAGCGTGCCCTTTCTCTCGCACCAAGATGTTGCCTCCGTCATGTGTCTGGAGCACATAAACAACATCTGGGTTGAAAGATCCATTGCCGTCGATGAGGCCCCAATCACCCCCGCCAGCCGCGACAGTACCTGCAAATAGTAGATTAGTCGGTCTGTACATAGGGTATCCGGAATGCTGGAGCAGGCTGGCCGTAGTGCCTTGCCCCTATAGATTGAGACCCACCAGAGAGCTTAGGTCCAGAAAATGATCCACCGGTGATAGGTTCGAAGACTCTATCTCCCAGAGGCGTCGAGCCGATGGCAATGGTCGTGCCACTTGTGATGTTTAGTGAGAAGAGGTAGGTCAGAGCCGGAGGATTGGGTTGGCGGGGCCCAGCCATGGCCGCAGCAGCCAGAGTCAGCGATGCCAGGAACGAGCGGAGCATTTTCGTGACTGTATCAAAGAACAATTATGTTTACGATTACGCAAGACTGATTGGCACACAGGGTGAACAGGTAGGAGACATTGAAAGAGGTTCGGGAACTTCCCGGTGCGTGTATGCCATCGGTTCTTATAGCCGGCCGCACTACGCATGTGAACATTGACATCTCAGCCCCGGCTGATACTAAACATTTCTTTTACTTCTCGAGAGCTGAGGTCATCCGTGGCGCTGGTCGCCGTCCTAGCGCCTGCCACGATACCTCATGAAGCCTACTGTCTCAGCACTAAGAACAATGTAAGCCACTCGGCACCGAGTCTATAGTCAGCACCGATTCGCGACGTGGTTTTGAAATTTTAGAAGTGATTCGGAGCAGGTCCGTAAGCTCCTAAGAAAATAGCCAGCACCAGCCCCTCCTGAAGTCCTTGCTTGTTTACTATGTCATCCTTGGTAGGTGTGGCAGGAGGCCCAATATGCAGCCATCATGAGATCGATGATGCACGGCTTGTGTGACACAAGGCTCAATTGCACGCGCGGGCCGGTTCGCCACAGGAAAAGTACTATTTAATCCTTGGCAATGAAGCTCTAGCACTTCCTTGCTGATGACCTCGGGAAGCAGGCCTGGCCAATCCGAAATAGTAGATTTAGCGGGTCACACCTCGGGACCGAACAGACAATCGAGCGGCTCCACGCAGTATATCGATTCAGGAGAGCCTTTGTACTTGTAAATATCTTACAGAGGCGCAGCATGGTGGATACAGCCCGCGGGAAGGTGAAGTACTCCGAATGCGCAAGCGTCTTGAATCATGAGAAAGCTTGTCGGCAGCGAAGTCAAATTAGAAGATGGTCTAAATTGGGGAAAGCAGGCCCTGTTCGAATTCAAATAAACTCAATCAGAGAAACTTTGGTATTTCTCTCCTTTCAGCTTACGGTACTACGAATAGTCACCATCCTCTTAAAAATCTTGCCATGCACTACCTGAACCTCTTCTCCCTCGCCGCGCTCTCAAGCTTCCTGCACGCGGCCGGAAGCTCCGGCGCATCCCTGCCGCTCTTCCAACCCTGGGACGCCAGCCAGTGGACCGCCTCGGACGACTCTGTCCGCGGAGGGCTCAGCCGGTCCAGTCTCGAGATCATCCCGCCCGGATCACCCGGGAACAATTTCGGCGGCGGGGCCATCGCCAGCTTCATCGGCACCCTCGACTACGAGGCACTCAACGGCAGCGGGTTCGCGTCGCAGAGGACCGTCGACGGGTGGACCGGGCTGGACCTCTCCGCGTACGACCGGCTCGTCCTGGAGGTGCCGTACTCAGACGGCAAGACGTACACGGTCAACCTCAAGGACACGGTGCTCCCGGACGTCAACGGCGTGGAGCAGGCGACTGTCAGCTGGGAGCATGACTTTACCGTGCCTGCTCGGGATGCAACTGGTGCGGGTGACCATGACCTGGTCGTGGTCAGGTTCGAGGAGCTGGTTCCAACGTACCGCGGTAGGGTGCAGAACGATACCGCGCCACTCAATCTGACTGATATCAAAAGATTCAACATTATGATCCGCAGGTGAGTAACACTGGAGAGACATCAACAATGATCCTGCCTAGTTCGGTGTCAATTCTGAGAGTGCGCTTCTAGTTTCTTTGGCCAAGAGACGCAGGCAGGAGACTTCGAGTTGAGGATTGAATCAATATTGGCTGCGGACTCTGAAATCGTCTAAGGGCATTCTTGGTTTCGAGGCATTGATAAGCTTCCCAAGGAGGTTGTGGTGGACACGCACGAAGAGAAAGACACCATAGCCAAACATGATTCAAAAAAACAGAAGGGCGTCAATGATAGTTTAGCGCATAGCATTGACGGAGTGTATGGCTGAAATCGTATCTCGCGCACTTTGATATCTCATGGTCATAATTTCGTTCGTATGTGCCCAGCCCAACCCCTCCGCCTGGCACCGCTACAGCCAGTGAAATCAAGGGTATACGGTATTTGCAAGCAGGGGAAGAGAGGCAACCTAGCTAAGTACATATACTGAAGAGGGATTCATGCAACTATAGTGGTTTGCGTCCCCAGACTGCCTTCAACTTGAAATACGGGTGGTGCTTGGTCGAGCGGATCTCCCTTCTCAGCTGGGCAATATATACCAGGATCTCCTCCCTGCTCCAGCCGACAATGACGTTGGCGATGAAGAGAACGTAGCCCTCGATGTCGGATTCGAGAGCGGTCTGCGCCCAGTGTCCTATCTCCTTCAATTTCTTATCCCGGGGCCAGCCGCCGACGGGGGCCTGGGGTGGTTAGTGGTCAGTTCTCGATTCCAATCCAAACTCCCGAAATAGCAACAGCCTTGGGTACTCCGAGATGGGTGGTATGCTCACCTTGAATTCCCATTCCTGAATGTCGACGAAGCCGGCCTCCTCCATGGCCTTCCTCTGGATCCCCTGGTCGACGACCATGAACGTCCGCCCCAAGGTCCTGCCGCCCTCCTCGAAGAACTTGCCCCACTGTGAGATGGCCGACTTTTCGGGAACCGAGCCGTCGTCGCTGACCATGTGCGGCGAGCCCTCGAAGCTCTCGAGCCAGGCCCCAGGTTTCAGCGCGTTGTATGCCTCCTTGAACAGTGCGGGCCAGTCGACGATGCTGCCGACGAGGTAGCGTATGTGGACGTAGTCGAACTCGTTGGCGTGGAAGGTCCATTCCGAGGTGCAGTCCTCGATCTCGCTGCGACGGTGGGGTTTTCGTCAGAGTCGAAGCTCGCATCCACGCTGCCCGGAACAGCCGTCAGAAGGACTCACAATTTCAGGTTAGGTGGGACCCATTTCGGCTGGATGGGTGAGATATCGGTGCCGATGACATTTGCCTCGGGGTGGTCGTCGGCGAAATCTCTGTGCGCTTGTGAGCTGTGATGGGATGTCTTGGGGGGGGGGGCGCCTTGCATACATTGCCCACAGTCCTGTTCCCGTGCCGATGTCAAGGACTTTCTGTTTAAGAATCAGTGAAACCATTCGTGGTTCGCGTGGCGCCGACCCGGGCCGTACCTGGATATTGTCTCCGAGTGGAGCAAAGTAGAGCTTGTTATCGGCGCAAAGACTCAGAAAATGATGGCTATGTGGTCTTTAGCCAACGATTCGGAACGGTCCTTGAGTTGGTGTACAAAAATACTTACTTGATGTCCATCGCTTCGTTTTGCATTTCATCGTTAGATCCCCTTGCAGTTGAGACGTGGTCAGTTGCCAAGACTCGTGGGATATTTCCTCGATTTACACCAATTCGGGATAGTATTCAGGGGGGACGGAGCGGTTCGCACCAGTACTGCGCAGTATCGCCCACATGATCGCTGTGGTACGTCCGGCCGTGAATGGTTCTGTACTCGAGGATGCTCGATGTGATCGAGTCTGTCGAGCTTGCCGTGTCTCCGAACGCGGAATCATTGTCGTCGTCGAGATCTTGCTGTGCCTGATCTCAGCGCCACATGTCTCGCTGCAAGCCCCATAAATGGTGCGCGACTGAGCTGATCACACCCACCTGTTCCGCCAGCGCCGTCCAATGGGTGGGAGGCAGTAATCCCATGTCCTCGCCTGCGCTGCCCGCTGCCTCACCCGTCCCTTCGCCTGCCGCGGAGGGTTGCGCGGGGGTTTGCGCGGGCGGGGAGGAGGTGGGCGGAGACTGCTCCTGGGCCGGGAGGGCCGGCGACGTAGCACCGGCAGCATCACCTGGAGGCTCGCTGCTCGCCATTGTTGTTGTGAAAGGTGATCGGGTGATACAGAGACTCTCGAGAACGAGCAATGTCGGCGATGGGAGCTGCTCCGGACGTGTGGATCCTCAGGGCCATGAGAAGGTACAGTACTTATGGAGACTACGATTAAAAGAGGGCCATCACCCGCCGCGTATGGCGGTCGGGGCGCCGCTCCGCGCAAACGAATCCACCGGGGTTGACCCCACTGTGTGTGCTAAGGGAAGGGGCCGTCGTGGCTAAATCTCGTGGCTTTGGACCAGGATGAGGCAATAGAATTCCGAGGCGTCATGCAGTGACAGGAGCCTCTCCGTGTCCGAGGCACTTCATAGATAGCACTCGACCTGTCTCCTGTCCACCCCAGCCCTTGGCGCCGGTAGCGCATGGGCGGGCTGCTCTCTTTCACGGCAAATGCCTGCTTAGCACGCCCTGCTCCAGTTGAAGGTTGCAAGGAAACAAAGGTGCTCGACTAGCTGGACTGGCTAAACACGAAGAGCCGTCGGGGCCAGGACCAGGACCAGGACCGGGACCAGGGTAAAATCTTGGAGGACAAACGCTCGGGATGGCGACAGCCGGCTGATGATGTTTTTACCGGTCAACAAGCCCTTGCATGCCTGCACGCCGGTCTGCCCCTCATGTTGTATAATGTTGTACGACCTCCGACTTTGAGCAGGCAACGAACGGGAGTGTGAGCTTCCAGAAGTCGTCCTACCCCAGAGGCACGTAAAAGGAGCGCGGGCTGCCGAGCGCCCATGCACATATATAGGCGGACCGGCTGGGGATATGCTTGGCGGCCCAGGTTGGTTGCTGCATGTGAAAGCAGCTGCAGAAATCCTCGTGCGGGACTGGTGAGATCAAACCGAGGTGCAGGCACACGAGGCGAAGTTTGCTGGCTTTATGCAGTGCCCCGTGCAGTGACAATTTTCGGAACCATGTTGACGATTTTTGTTCATGTTGGGCGGCTTGAATATGTTGCAATCAATCATGGTTTGCAGGCTGTATAGGTCGCACGGATACGAGGTTGGATTACCTATGGCCTGACCTTCGGCACTGGGATAGAGCGTAGACGGCCTTCCTCAAAGTTGCCTGTTGTTGTGACCGATAGTTAGGAATATGTGAATGTGTATATCAGAGAGTGCCGCAGATCTCATATATGCGTGCGTTTGTCGTCGTCGCTGGAATTGATGGAAGACGGAAGTATGCAATTCCGGAGATGGCATGTTGACCCCTCACGGTGTTTCCTTTGCCCGGTCACGGCCGGAAGAGGCCCCGTCGTCGGCCGACCTCCCCACACCCGGTAAACGGCCGGCGATATATATATATGTATGGGGGAATTGGTGCAGAAAAAGGTCTATTCATTGTTCACGTACACACGACAAGCTCCCCAGGAATATTGTGTGACACGGAACCATGTCTCCTTCAGCAGCGCCAGCATCGAAGAGCTACAGCATCGCCTCCATCCCGGCGGTAAGTACCTGGACGGGCGTGTCCCCACTTGCGCGACAAGTTGTTAACGAAGCTCAAGGACGGGATCGGCCCCGAGGTTGTTGATGCCGCCATCGCAGTCTTGAAGACGCTGTCAGAGACATTAGGGACGTTTGACATCGATTTCACTCACTTCGACTGGAGCTCAGACACGTACAAGAAGACCGGGAAGTACATTCCCGACGGGGGCCTGGACGAACTTAAGAAGCACGATGCTATCCTTTTTGGCGCTGTCGGCGCCCCAGGTGAGTGGCCGCATAGCGGAAGCCGGCCCTGTATCTGGCGGCGACATGTGACTCCTCGCTAACAAGTCTGGAGACGTCCCTGACCACATCTCGCTCTGGGGTCTGCGGTTGGCAATTTGCCAGCCTTTCCAGCAGTACGCCAACGTGAGGCCGACCAAGGTCTTCCGGGGGACCCAGTCTCCCCTGAGGAACTGCAACACCGGTGATCTCGATTGGGTCATCGTCCGCGAGAACTCAGAGGGCGAATATGCTGGCCAGGGCGGACGCAGCCACCGTGGACAGGCGTGGGAGACTGCCACTGAGGTGGCCATGTTCACACGCCACGGCGTGGAGCGTATCATGAGGTTCGCGTTTGAGACGGCACAAAGCAGGCCCCGGAAGCTTCTGACGGTCGTGACGAAGAGCAACGCCCAGCGGAACGGAATGGTGCTCTGGGACGAGGTTGCGGCAGCAGTTGCCAAGGAGTTCCCCGATGTCACTGTCGACAAAATGCTGGTGGACGCGATGACCTGCAGGATGGTGCTGAAACCAGAGTCGCTCGACACAATTGTGGCTACGAACTTGGTAAGTACGGTTCCAGCCGGCGAGTGACCAACCTTAGAACTAAACTTTACGCAGCACGCAGACATCCTTTCCGACCTGGCGGCCGCGCTTGCTGGATCCATAGGGATCGCACCAACATCAAATCTGGACCCAACACGCCAAAATCCCAGCATGTTCGAGCCCATCCATGGCTCAGCATTTGACATCACCGGGAAGGGAATTTCCAACCCTGTCGCCACATTCTGGACGAGCGCTGAGATGCTAAAATGGATCGGTGAGGAGGATGCGAGCACCAAGTTGTTGGATGCTGTGGAGCGTGTCTGTGAGAAGGGTGTCGTCACAGCTGATCTCGGCGGCAAGGCGAAGACTGCAGATGTGACCGCTGCGGTGTGTGAAGAGATCAAAAGCTTGTACGGTAAGAAGTAAAGTACTGCCGAACATGTGCGGGGTGCAAGCTCTTGAACGCATGGCGTCGTGTGAATTCACAATCAAAACTTGAATATTTAGTAAAATCCGAAGGCTGTTGTGGAGTCCGTACTAGCTGCTTGTGCGAAGTTTGAGAAGTCCAGTGCGCCGAGAGGGTCCCACCAGTCCTGACCGTTGAGATCCATAAACGAGTTTGTGTCCTCGGGCACAAAGTACGGAGTGGTAGCCACTCCCGGATTCCATCCGGTAGGCCCCGGTGCCACGCCGTATGAATCTGCTCCATCCGAGGGATTGGGGATTGAGGGAGAGCTATTTGGCACGAATTAGCCAACGGTGGAGCAACGCCGTTGCTAGAAATACTTGGAAGAGGGGTCTGTGTTCGGCCGTGAGGATGTGACATCCGACTCAACTTGATGACTGGTACTTACGGTCGAGGCGCTTCGATAAATCTTGAGCCACGCCCAGGCCTGAGTTGATGTGATGCGCCGGACCGCTGTCTCTTCGCTTTTGCCAGGCTGCGTGGCGTATTTTGACCCTCGTTGCCTTGTTGGTTCTCTCGGATGGTACTCCCAGTAGCGTTGCTGTTATTTCTGTCATCATATCGTGTAGAGCGGCCCATGCGCGGTGATATGCTGGGAGCAGAAAGATCCTCGCCGAAGCCGGGTATGGCTTCCGGCTTTGAATTCCTCTGCTCCAAAGCGGCGATCAAGTGCCCTACCGCTTGAGCACAAGAATCAGGCCATGATGTACCCCTTTTTGAGAGCTGGCCAAGGATTCGAAGGGTCCGCCTGGCATACCTGAGAAATTCAAATTGATCAGCAGGGGATACTTTTCGATAAAAGGCACCACAATGAAATCTGTGAGCTTCCAAACCAACCAACCTTAACGCGGATGAGATACTGGTGACCCCTTCCAGTGCAGCATAACTCAAGATGAAGCAGCTCATCCAAACTGACCATGTCAGAAGGGGCCACACCGTGACGGCTGCTGAGGATGCGCTGGTGGCATGGTGGAATTGCTGATCACCGATCGTTTCAAGGATGGCTCTTGAAGCGCCAATGCAAGCCTCGAGTGCTGCTTGGGAAGCTGAAGTTCGGGGCGTCTTGGCTAGAAGTGGCCTATTAAGGGCAATGGTGGACTCGTGCTGCAGCACTAGAAACAAGGTGTGGTACAAGGAAGGTGTGCGCTCATCGCCCACTTCCGCGTGCCCCTGTTGGTCCTCGTCATCGGTATGCTCACTCGTAATTGCGTCGTGTACGTCGTTTGTCCATCTTGTAAGCTTTGACTGAACGTGCAGTGACCGGTCCAACGTGTCTTGCCTGACATGCAGGCTCTTGTGACGAAGCTCAAGAATCATGCCCCGTATCTGTGCATGCTTAGATAGAAGTTTGAGCAGCTGCAACTGAGCTAAAGTGCCGATACAATGTCAGCTATAAAGCATGAGGATATTGAGACGTTTGAAGTGACATGCCTTTGGATTCATCCTTGTACGACTCGTCTTCACTTCCGGCTGGTTGGTGGTACTCGGTATCGTGAGGGAAGCAGACGTCAACATCGGAGTCTTGAACATCCAGTGGAAGACCAAGAGCCTGGCAGACCAACCTCTCCAAGCAGTAAAAGGACCACCAGATGCGTTTTCTCATGGATACCTCATGTGGATTGAAGTTTTGATAGCGCCGCGGGCACCTGTGCAGGCCCAGATGGTACGCCATCCTAACAACGACACCGCCCACCCTGGAGGCCACTACAGCATTGGGAGTCAGCTTTCACAGGACCAAGGAAGAAGTTTCAATGAGAAATAGAGTTGAATATGTCACAGGATGCCCATAGCTTTTGAGAAACAGGCTCCAAAAAGGAAAATGCTGTTCCAAAGCGGGTTACAAATGCCACCGGAAGCTGCTTACTGTTGAATTTGAGCATGCTTACTAGGAAGAGCTCAACGCAGAGGGCAGCCTGAATGTTCTTGAGTGAGGCTGGGGTCCCCAGGATGAAGTGAAGAGACGAGGCTACATGATCGAGGCTGAAGAAAACGAGATCGAGTGGGACAGGCCCTGGCCCTGGAGCATTGGTGACGCCAAGCTGGCGGGAGTCTGCCAATGATATAGAGACTATTGCTCGCACTATAGCTGAATCCTGGGCAGAGATCTTCTCGAGGCCATTATTGGCGACCTCCTCCAAGGTCTCCACCACCTCGGGGCCGTGCAGGAAGGGAAAGACGGGATGCCAGATTTCAAAGTAGCTCTTTGTCCAGGCTATCAAGGCATCAAAGGGGACGTTTGAAGCGATGGGATTCCCACCTGATATGACCTCGTCCGAAGTCCAGAAAGAAGCACGGGCACCTGTCCCCGGGGTAGCCGGGTTCGCGCCCCCAGACTCGTGCGTATCGTCAAGCTGGTCGTCCTCGCCAGGTACAAGCTGAGAGACGCTGAGCTGCTGGCCAGTGCTGCGTGAGAGGATGCTATAGACTGTTCTGACGAAGTGTATGCCGCTGCTGCTACCCACAAACCGAGGCAGGCCCGGATTGCCGCCGTCTCTCATCAAGCCTGTCTCCTGGTTCTCATGGTTGCGGAAGGAAGCGGTGCGCCGTCGTTTGCTGGCACGCTCGGCGGGAGAGCGAGGCTCTGTCTGCGGCCAATCGCCCTCGTAATTGTCTGGGCTCTCGGACATGCTCATTGCGTCAGGAGCCCGACCATGACGACCGAAGACTTTGTGCTGAGGAAAGGGAATGAAATTGCTCTGGAGTCTTGGGAGGCACGGAGTTTCGAAGTGGCGAGCACTTCACCCGCCAGGGCACTTTAGAAGTTGGGGGCTCGGATTACGAAGCTGCGGGGCCGCTCAGCGCCAGATGCCCCTGCCCTGGGGCCCCCCAAGACCCTAGGTCGACACCAGTGAACACTAAAGGGCGTTTGAGTTAGGCCTTGTACGTACTCAATGCAGTACATGGCAGTTCTTTGAGGGGGAAAAGACAAGGGGGAAAAAAAAAAGAGAGACAGAGCATTGCGGAGCAAGAAATAGAGGGCACCAGGGCATATTCAGAGTATACCACCACCTGCACGTACCTAAGGACCTCGGGAGATAGTAGGCTACACCCAGAACCACACCCACTGCAGCCACTGCTACCAGACAACTTTAGGTACTTAACTTACTGAAGTACTCCCGAGATACATCTCTCCTGCCTCTGCCCCTTGTGGACTAGCTACCCTGGTATTGTAGCCAGCCGTATTGCCCGAGAGCAACTGATATTAACCGATATGAACAGCAATCAAAAATACAGCCTTTTATTCTCGTTCGCGAATCTACGTGCCCTACTGGATTGTGGCAGGCTTGCTCCAGGTGTCGTGCTCCCTCGGCTCAGGGGCGAGTGCCTCGAAAGACGAGGAGCTCGCTGGGCACGCATGGTCAGTCGAGGCGAACCCAATTGACGCCTATTCCCATCCACTTCCACAGACACAAGACCACCCACCTCGCCGCTGTGATGTGTCTGGGTCTCAGCGGTGCCACCGTTGGACGGGCCTTCGGTGGGAGGCGTGACTGGCGCAACGGCATCAAGTTCTCTCACCACGTGGGTCTGGCTAAAACCCACGCTGGCCGAAGATGCCATTCCTTCTCTGTTGGCTTCGAACCATGCCTCTACCTGGGCGCGATCTCCCAGAGGACTCTTGCTCCAAATAGCCATCAGTTCGGCCTTCTCTTGCTGCGTCGTGGGGCTAGACCTGGACAGAACGGAGGGCCTCAAGGTAGGCCTTGCTGTCGAGTCACCGTATGTCCGAGCCCTTGCCTCAGTGAGCTCTGAGAACAAGGCCCTTTCTGTCTCAGCGAGCCGCTTTTCTAGGGCATTGACATAGCCAGCAGGTATACCTCTTCCATCAAATGGCTTGTGAGCATTCAATGTTTACACGATGGATGATGTTGTTTGAGAAATCAGAGTGGAAGCCCACGAGCAGGGAGACCAACCGTCGATTCTTCTCCGGATAGTCTTGATACGTGTTAATAACTTGGCAATAGTTCCAAAGTAACACATTGTGGAACATTCCGAGGCACTCACGACAATTTGACGTTGCACCGGCGCATTGTGTGCATGTGGGTCTTGCCGAATAGGTCAGTGCCTGACGACGTGCCATGCAGGAAGTCGGCGGTCCTCACAGCTTGCGATCACACTGCCGGGATGGATCCGATCGTCAGTGACCTCCTGTCGAGCTTTTTTTTGGGTGGCTGCAGTGCGACCCGGGGAAAGACAACACCGACCTTGCACTTCTTGTGCCTACACGGCTCACATGCTATCGATGCGGTTTCGACCCCGTCGTCGCTCATGTTATTACCGACATTCGAGTCGTCGCTCTGCATCCGGCGTTGCAGCCGTTCATCTGGTCACTGAGATGGACGGAGGAAAGCTGCCCGAGGTTCCCGAGAGGCGAGGTGCTTTGAATTGAAGCCTCTCCTCATCGCGAAGAACCCTTACCCTACAAACGTCCTCTGGCTTCCCTCGTCAACCTGAAAACCAAAAGTCTGTCCAGCAAACACCACCACTCAATTATTAGCATCTACGAGGTGCATGTCAGACGAAGGGAGCAGTCGGCGTGTAAATGACTGCTAATGTGCGCGAGAGAGCACTTGAGCACGGCCATTTAGAGAGGTGGCCTCTTCGGGACGCCCATTTCATCGATCTCGAATACTCATCCACTGTAAGCACTTGAGGACAGAGTCCATGCATTGTTCCTTTAATCCCAAGTCTGCAAAAATACACTGCAGGCAGCATATATGGCTTCACTCTCGAGGAAACAGCTCTACCACGATGATGGAATGAACGCCACCATCAGGCTTATACCTCCCCGTCACCTTCAGAACGCCTTCTTGCCGGCCCTCGCTTGCTTGCCTGAAGAGAGCCTCCCAGTCTACCATCTCCCTTTCCTTGGCATTCAACATGATGAGCATCTGCAGATCCAGGAATCGCATCACACTCTCATCACGCGCCGATATGCTGGCACTGCCGCCGCCACTGCTATCCCACGAGCTCGAACCATGCATCGGATGCATGACCTGGTCCGCAATCAACAACTTGGAGCCCCCCGGGCCCTTCTTCATGGCGGGCATCAGGTTGTGGAGGATCTTCACCGCATATTTGTCCGAGTAGTTGTGAAGTATCATGCGTAGGAAGTAAACCTCGGCATTCTTGACGGGCTGTGCGGTGAAAAAGTCATGAGGGAGGAATGATACCCTCGAGGCGAGTTCCTCGTGAACTCGGGCCTCGTCCTCTGCTTGGGCGATAATTTCGGGCAGGTCTTGAACGACGAACTTGGGGTTCGGGAACGCCCTTGCAAGCGCGTATGACACTGTCCCCCTGCTCCCTCCGACGTCAACCACGGTGCTGCCGGGGGTTAGAGTCTGCCAGTCCCATCCACTGATCATATGGTCGGTGTGATAGGCGCTTGAAGACTGGAACCCGTCCATGGCTCGCCCGAACCGCGGGCCCCTCACGGGATCCGTATCCCAAGCCTTGTAGACAGGAAGGGGGCTCCCCGAGACATAGTTGAACGCAGTCTCGTTGGACTCCTGCGAGTGACCCCACTTGCCAAAGGTCTCAACGTATAGTGCGGCCCACGGGGTGGACTCCAGGACCGCGAAATAGACCAGGTCCCGCGGGCCCGGGACCGTCAGCAGCTTCGATCCGGCTGTATGAGCGACAAATCCTACCGCGCATACGGTCAGAGCTGCCCAAGATGGTAGAAGAGTTACGGATAGGTTTGGATACCTGGTCTGGGCTCCTGGAAGATATTGCTCGTCATCAGGTATCGCAGCATACGTTGAGTTATGTCTTGATTGGCACCCGTCTTGGCCGCCAGGTCGGTGTAGCTGATATCGTTTTCAACAGGCACAAACGATGCCACGTCATAGTGGCATATCCAGCGATATGCATTGTCAATGTTGTACTTTTATTTTGAAAGAAAGATCAGCATGTAGTGATTGTAAGAATTATAGGTATAGGTGTTGTAGGAATAGGTGTTTTAGGTACAGGTGCTGTGGGTGCTGGGTGAGGTGCCAGGGTATTTTCCACCAAGCTGGGCACTGCATACCGAGCAACTGTGGTCAAAAAGATGATCGATAGGCCCCAGTGTTAACTGCTGGATCTTCTTGGAAGCGTCAAGTAGTTGGCTCCGTGCTTCTCGCACGTCTTGCGGGCAGTCGGGGAAGCTGGAAGGAGCATCGGCGGAGAAGGACGGCGCCGGAATGTCGTTCTCCGAGAGGAAGGACTTGACAGCGTTTGCACTGGCCAGTATCACATTGGCCAAGTCCTCCAGATCGTCAATCACTCGAACGTTGGGTTTGGATGCTCGGCTCGCCATTGCTGCGTGACGCTCTATCTTAATACTCCAGTGTACTGCCAGGGCGTCTCCAGTCAGACGGCATGCGTGAGCATGAGTGCCCAAGGGGGTTTGTCTCGGTATATATAATGGCTGAAGGGTGAGCAGGAGAGACTGGACCGAGGCCGCAGCCAAGCTAAAACGAACGTAGCGCTCGGTGTCAGCAGGTCTGCATGAGACTTATCTCCCTCGGAGCATGGTGTTGGTCGATCTCGTACGCTTCAGGCGGGTTCCGCCCGTGATCAAGGATGCGAGGAAGTGCGAACCACACTGGGCATTGAGACGTAAGCCTACGCGAAACAAACACATGCATGGGTCTCAATGCAATTCGCGGATGCTGGTCACAAGTTGGCCGCTCTTTGCCGTGATCATGACTGAGTAAACGGGACGCATATTAATGACGCAGCATCGTAGTCTTGGAGTTTCTTTCGCTCCTTGCACGACTCCTGCGTAGTATTTCCTTTGGGACACTGCAAAGACCACTTCAATGTAAACGGCGACTCGCCTCAGAGTCCGCACCAGGAACCAAGGAAATGGCGAGAAAGGGGTTGTTACGCATGTAAAGTCGGCCAGCGACGAGGGCACAGAAGTGGCCCAGCTCCGTCCGGAGAGAACTCATGCTTTCTCCTGGTGTGGAAGTCAGATCAGCCGGGTCTTCGTCCAGTCTTGGCAAGCCTTCAGGACCGCGCCACTGCAGTACAGGGGACTCCGCCCTTGGGAGTGCCCTGTGGCCCGTGGCGAGGACTGCCTACGCTGCCCGCAGCCAAGCGGCGGAAAAGAACTCATCCATGATCCACGTCGTTCGCATTCAAAATTCCATGCCAACGTCGTCACCTCAGTTCCGCATCGCAACGAAGTCAAAACCGCCCAGTCCTGTGCATCTACCGTCCAACCACCCCGTCTTCCCGAATTCTCTTAAACCAGAATACATCACAAATCATCATCTACCATCTGCCGTTCCTCAGCCCCGTACCTCGATGGAGTCTTACACAGCAGACACTACCTCACGCACCCTTCGGCATGACAGACAGAGACATCGTGCAGCCCCTTGACGAGCCTTCTGACTGTACAGCGCAAGCCCACAATAGCATTGACCTCGTTTGTCTTCACAGTTGCCCACCAGCGTCCACCTCCCGTTCGCTCCAGAAGTCTCTACTGGGATATTCTACCACTCGAACACCTGGCAATACTGCAGGCCAGGCCAAAGAAGCATGGCCACGACCGCAGCTGGGTTCCTTCAATACCATGAACCAGATATAATCAGGATTCTCGTCTTGGTATCATTCTTCTTCTTCCTGTCGTCTGTAGGATGGATCTTCAACAAAGCCATACGCGCTGGCCTCATCGGTCAGATGCTATTGGGCATTCTCTACGGCGCACCCGTTGGCAACATCCTGGACATTTCGTGGCAGGAGACCTTCATGGCTTTAGGATACGTGGGCCTTATCCTGATCATATTTGAAGGCGGCCTCACGATCAGGCTCGACCTTTTGAAGGCCAACTTCCTGCTCAGCACCATAGCTGCGGCTATAGGAATCACTGCGCCCATCGCTCTGTGCTACATGCTTCTCTATTTGGGCTTTGGCTATGGAGCCTTGGAAACGTTCATCATCGGTGCAGCTCTCTCCACAACCTCTATCGGCACGACATTTGTGGTCATCAGCAGCTCACCGAACGTTGACTTTACGTACACCAAGGTCGGCACTGTGCTCATCTCGGCCGCGCTCTTCGACGACGTCGTTGGCCTGATCATGGTCAGCGTCATATCAAACCTTGGAGGCATCGGTGACGGCGAGGGTGCGGACATTGGCTGGATCGTGGGAAGACCAATCCTTGCGAGCTTCGCAATCGGAACCGTCTCCCCCCTGCTGGCAAAGTTCGCTGCCGGTCCGCTGTACAGGCGGTTTGTCGAGCGACAGGTCGCCGTCCTGGGTCATCGAGCCGCCATCTGCTTGATGATAGTCGTTCTGTCGGCCCATCTTGTCATCTGCGCCTACGCTGGGGCCACTCTCTTGTTCGGAGCGTTCTTAGCGGGCACGTTCTTGAGCACTCTCCCAAACGAGACTTCCCAAGCTTTTGAGGGCGGGGATGGCGAGGCAATGGCGGCTCCTGCTTTCCACGAGGCTTTCGAGACCTTCGTGTCAGGCCCACAAGCATTTGTCCTGGAGCCGCTATTCTTCGCCAGCGTTGGCTTCGCTATACCATTCAAGAGCCTATGGACAGGCACAGTTGTATGGCGTGGCATCCTATTCTCACTGCTGATGGCCCTTGGAAAGGTAAAGGAGAAGAAAAAGGACCCCGTCGTCGTTTCTCCTCATGCTCACTTGACTGACACGAACAATCACAGGCTATTGTAGGTCTCTCTATTCCATTTTGGGATCTTGTGTCCCGCCAATCCCCAGCTGTGGGGGAAAGGCGGTATCCAAGTGACTGGGCTCCCGCAGCGCTGCTAGGGATGGCCATGGTTGCTCGAGGCGAGATCGGGCTGCTTATCATCCAGCTTGGGCTGAACGACACCTCGTTCCTGTCCCAGGAGGCGTTCCTTGTATCCATTTGGGCCATCGTCCTGAATACCATCCTTGGCCCTGTCTCGGTCGGCATGCTCCTGAACAGATCGGAGGAAGCCATTGCACAGGATCCTCGGTGGGGCTTGCAGAAGGAAGGGGCAGGAGTTGGTAGCTCATCTAAGCTACCACGCACCTCGTCGCGTCAATCTGCGCCAAATCAGCGTGAGCGTTGATCTGAGGTTGTATGTTGATGCCTTGGGCTAATTTGGACTTGGGAAGTCTCCTGGGTTCATCTGGCTCTTGAGAGAGGAGCATTCTCTTCAGGGAACACGTCGGGGGCTTGATATAATGCTGCTTCATCACGGGAAGAGTTTTCAATATTTTCAGGGAATTTTGTCTATTATTAAACAACACCAACGCCGGGATTCATTCAACATGGATCGCTGACAGTTTACATGCAGCAGTACTGCGAGTTGTGGCAGCGGGAAGAAGGACACATGCCCACATGGAGGCAAAGAAATTTGAGGTAGTAGTCTATAACCAAGCGTAAAATAAAAAGGAAAATAGAACATTTTTTTTTAAAAAAAAAACAAGAGGGGGGAGAAGAAAACCAGTTCGGAGTGGATGGATCCTTCCTCGGGCTACAAGTTGCGTCATCGTGGTTTGTGGGGTGTGCTTGCGTCCCATGTGAACGGGTCAAATTGGCCAGGACTAACTCGGCCATCTAGCCGGATTAATGTGCCAGATCGGGAACTGCATATCAATGCCTTCAACATTATAAGAGGTGCCACGTCAAATGCCATCGAAGGCCACACCATTGGACAAACGAACGTGTAGGTAGTGGGATGGACCTTGGCATAGAGTCATTGGGAGCCACCAGTAAGTACCTACCAATTAAATAGGTAACGTCTTACGGCCCATCGTTAACCCGAGAAATGTGAGAATTATAGGAGGCAGAAGTTCCAAATAGTCATCCCTTGACACTTGAGCGACCAAATCATACAAAAATCATCTACATGTATGTATCTAGGTTCCAAGTCGTACACTTTGTCGCAAGTCAGGACGCCGTGTTCTTATGTAAGCCCGAGATGATCGCTGCGGGCTAAGCCTCGGTCGGTATGATGTCGATCGAGAGGTGTAGCCGAGACGTGCCTCCCTTCTATTCTCATCGATGTTGAGTTGCCATATCACAATGAAAGTCACACAGGTGAGCAGATAGAAGGACATGGAATAGAGGCATAACACTCATTGACTTTGGCAGCTCTATGTTTACCCGATCAAATCGCTGCGAGGCATCGCGTTGCAAACGGCGAAGCTGAACAGGCAAGGCGTACAGCATGACCGACGCTTTATGCTTCTGAGGGTACACGATGACGGCCATCACGAGCCGGTCGAGGTCGTCAGATATCCTTCATGCGCCCTTTTCGTCCCGGAAATCCAGGATGGAAAGATTGTCGTAAAGTACCAGACCCCGGCGGAGTCGGATTCCCTGCCGACGCAGGCACAGGGAACACCACTCGAGATCCCGCTGGAACCGGATACCTCCGGGCTTGAGACTGTGGAGGTCGACCTGTACAAGAGCAAGACCTTGGCCTACCGCATGCCTGAGGCCCACAACTCGTGGTTCAGCTCATGCTTCGGCTTCGAGACCATCCTCGTGTACGTGGGCGACGGCAAGCGGCAGGTGCTGGGGACGATGTCTCCGCATGTCCAGAACAAGCAGAACCAGGGATGGCTGTCTTCTGTGAAGAGCTATATCGGCTCCAATGAGGAGGACCCGCACTGGCTCACGTTCACCTGTGTCGCATCCTACCTGATTGCAACCGAGGCGTCCGTGAACGACGTGAGCGGCAGGCTCCCACCGGGCGAGGAGATGGATATCCGCAAGTTCCGGCCGAACATTGTCGTTGATGGGGAAGGGCCATTTGACGAGGATTACTGGGGCCAGATCGAGGTGGAGAACGGCGTGCGGTTCGATCTGACGGGCAACTGCGGGCGCTGCGTGTCCATCAATGTCGACTACGCGACTGGGAGGCACGGTACAGGCGAGAGCGGCAACGTTCTCAAGAAGCTGATGAAGGACCGCAGGGTGGACAAGGGAAACAAGTACTCTCCCGTCTTTGGTCGCTATGGCTTCCTCCAGGCAGAGCGGGCAGAGATCCAAGTCGGACAAGAGGTCGCCGTCACCCAGCGGCTGGAGGAAAGAAACATCTGGGTGAGTGCTCCACGAGACTTTTCTTTACCTACCGGCGCAAGGGTTGTGCCGTGGAAGCGGCGTCCTCACCTGTCGCCTCTCGCTGTTGTTGTGACCTCTTGCCGGATGTTGATCATGCATCCTGCATCAAGTGCGCGATGCCTGAAGACCAGCTGACTTTGACACTGCAGGATTGGCCGCCGTATAAATAAGCTTGTGCGGGCCTCCACATTTGAGCTCGGAAGGATTGTTCTGGTAGATTGGGGGGGGGGATTCGAGTTGCTAGCATTCGGATAGTCGAGTCGAAATAAATCAAGGCGATCGCTAACAGTAGAATATACGCCGTCTACATAGTATGGGTCCATTAGCTTTGCCTACCATCAACGGATACAAGCCTAGTAATAAGTTCCCAGGTTGGCTCGTTCGTTGACTTCCTACCTACTGTAACTGCACGCCTGGTTGCAGTGCAGCTACGGTGACAGGCCCGAGGCAGCTCGCCTGAGAGGACAGACAGGGTGTGAATTGGGGACACTGATCCCTGCCCTCTGCTGTTACCAGCTAGTGCTCCAACTACTTCCGGCCAGGACAGACCCAAAAAAGTACAGATGGCGACTCCAAATTTCCTCCGTCATCTGCTTCCTGCCTTGAAACAACTCTCATCCTCTTGCCACACTTCCACCCTCTCCCAACTGCGTTCCTTTCTTCCCCCCCCCACCTGCACGAGACAGACGCGCAGCCCTGTTGAAGCGATCAACCTCGTCCCCTCCAATGCGGTAGACGCATATCTAGACCATCGACCTCGACCTCTGGTTCTTCCATCGCAACCATCGCTGCGCAGGTGTTGCCGCCGACGCCGACGCCCCCCACCATGGCGCCGCCGCCACCGACGACTCTCGTCGACAACCCGCAGATCAAATCTGCTGAGCTGCTGACGCCTAGGCCGCTGTTCCTCCATGCCTACGTGTGGCCATTCACCATCGTCTGGCCTGTATTCCTGGCCTTCTACCTGACCCCCGAGCTCTATGACAAGCACATCGGTGGCCAGGAATGGACTTTCGTCTGGGTTGGCACAATTATCACCTTCCAGAGCCTGTTCTGGCTGAGTACCCACTGGAGTGTTAGCGCCAGGGCCATAATCACCGCGAGGAAGGCTTCGTCCATCGAGGAGGCGCAACAAATCAAGGTCATTCCTGTCGCAAACGCCGGCGTGGCCGACATTAGCGATCTTGTCCGAGAGAAGGTGAGGCTCTGCCACCGACCCTGCCTTCAGCTTTGCGACACATGGGATTGTTGGCTAACCCGCTCCTAGATCGATGGCAAAAATACCTTGTCCTTCCTCTTCCAGAAACGCCGTTTCCTGTATGACCCCGACAAGAAGACATTCGCGACCTTGAGCTATGCCGTCGACGCCGAGCCAAAGCCTACCATCGACACCTTTCAAAAGTCAAGGGGTTTCACCAGCGCTGCTGAGATCAAGAAGCTGGAGCAGTACTATGGCACCAATACTTTCGACATCCCGGTTCCTACGTTCACCGAGCTCTTCAAGGAGCATGCAGTAGCGCCATTTTTTGTCTTCCAGGTGTTCTGCGTCGGCTTGTGGATGCTGGATGACTATTGGTACTACTCGCTCTTCACCCTCTTCATGCTGGTTGTCTTCGAAAGCACCGTTGTATGGCAGCGCCAGAGGACCCTGAACGAGTTCCGTGGCATGAGTATCAAGCCGTACGACATTTGGGTTTACCGCCTGGGCAAGTGGACCGAAGTTCAGAGCGACAAGCTCCTCCCGGGAGACCTCGTTTCTGCCGGACGCACTAAGGAAGACAGCGGCGTTGCTTGCGACATGTTACTGGTAGAGGGGACAGCCATCGTCAACGAGGCCATGCTGTCAGGAGAGAGCACACCTCTCCTAAAGGAGTCCATTCAGCTGCGCCCGGCCGATGCGCGACTAGAGCCCGAGGGTCTCGACAAGAATGCATTCCTCTGGGGAGGCACCAAGGTCCTCCAGATCACCCATGGCAACCCTGAAGACCCGAAGCCTCCCATTGCATCCGGGGTCCCTCCTCCCTCGGACAATGGTGCGATGGCTATTGTTATCAAGACTGGTTTCGAAACGTCCCAGGGCAGCTTGGTTCGTACTATGATCTACTCCACTGAGCGTGTGTCCGCCAACAACGTTGAGGCTCTGCTTTTCATCCTGTTCCTGCTCATCTTCGCCATCGCCGCGTCTTGGTATGTGTGGACCGAGGGTGTCCAGAAAGATCGCAAGCGGTCCAAGCTCCTGCTCGACTGTGTTCTCATCATCACGAGCGTGGTACCTCCCGAGCTGCCAATGGAGCTTAGTTTGGCTGTCAACACGAGCTTGGCCGCTCTTGCCAAATATGCCATCTTCTGCACGGAGCCTTTCCGTATTCCATATGCTGGTCGCATCGATGTGGCTTGTTTTGACAAGACGGGAACCCTGACCGGAGAAGATCTGGTTGTTGAGGGCATTGCTGGGCTGGGCCTCGGGACATCCGGTACCGACACACCGCAAGAGTCCAACGGCGCACACAGCAGAATGACACCTGTTAAGGATTCTGGGCTGACTTCCACTCTCGTGCTTGCCACAGCTCATGCACTAGTCAAGCTGGATGAGGGCGACATTGTCGGCGATCCGATGGAGAAGGCCACCTTATCTGCTCTTGGCTGGACCCTTGGCAAGAACGACACGCTGACGCACAAGCCTGCGACTGCTGCTGCCGGAGGAACCGTGGGGACTGTCCAAATCAAGCGCCGCTTCCAATTCTCATCCGCGCTCAAGCGACAGAGCTCAATTGCTACCGTTACAGGAAGGGACCCGAAGACTGGTGCCCAAATTCGAGGCACCTTTGTCGGTGTCAAGGGTGCTCCAGAGACGATCATGAAGATGCTCGTGTCCGTTCCTGCGGATTACGAGGAGACGTTCAAATATTTCACTCGCAGGGGATCTCGTGTGTTGGCACTGGCGTACAAGCAACTGTCAACAGACGACGAACTGGGCGCTAAGCGGATCAACGAGCTCAAGCGTGAGAATGTCGAGGCTGGGTTGACCTTCGCTGGGTTCCTGGTTCTCCATACCCCATTGAAGGATGATGCCAAGCAAGCTGTCCAGATGCTCAACGAGAGTAGCCACAGGGTCGTTATGATCACTGGTGACAATCCTCTGACTGCTGCTCATGTGGCTCGTGAGGTTGAGATTGTTGACCGCGACGTGCTCATCCTTGATGCCCCCGAACAGAACGACAATGGAGACAAGCTCATCTGGCATAGCGTCGATGGAAGCGTTAATATTGAGGTGGATGCGTCAAAGCCTATCGACTCCGAAATCCTGGATAAGTACGATCTCTGTGTCACCGGCTATGCTCTGGCAAAATTCAAGGACCAGGTTGGCTGGCATCAAATCCTTCGATACACTTGGGTATATGCCCGAGTTTCCCCCAAGCAGAAGGAGGAGCTCCTCCTGGGCTACAAGGACATGGGCTATTTCACCCTGATGGCCGGCGACGGAACAAATGATGTCGGTGCTCTGAAGCAAGCCCACATCGGAGTCGCCCTCTTGAACGGAACCCAGGAAGATCTGACGCGTATTGCTGAACACTCTCGAAACACTAAGATGAAGGAGATGTACCAGAAGCAGATCGACTTGATGAAGCGCTTCAACCAACCCGCGCCCCCGGTACCACCTCTGATTGCTCACCTGTACCCTCCCGGACCGTCCAATCCGCACTACCAAAAGGCCATTGAGCGCGAAGCACAAAAGAAGGGTGTCTCGCCGGCTGAATACGCCCGGTCTCAGGGACATCAACAGCCGATCGAAACCGTTACGTCCCCTGGTGCTCAGCAGCTGATCAACTCTGACCCTCGCGCGGCCAAGCAGGCACAAGCGGCCAAGAAGGCAGCCAGCTTCGCCGAACAAATCCAGCAATCGATGATGGACAATGACATTGATGACGGTGAGCCTCCTGCTCTCAAGCTTGGAGATGCGTCTGTTGCAGCGCCATTCACCTCCAAGTTGCGCAACGTCATTGCCATCCCGAACATTATCCGCCAAGGTCGATGCACACTCGTTGCCACCATCCAGATGTACAAGATCCTTGCCCTCAACTGTCTCATCAGTGCTTACAGCTTGAGTGTCCTGTACTTGGAGGGTATCAAGTTCGGTGATGGCCAGTATACCATAAGCGGTATGCTCATGAGCGTCTGCTTCCTGTCGATTTCTCGGGCCAAATCGGTCGAAGGTCTTTCCAAGGAACGCCCTCAACCGAATATCTTCAACTTCTACATCATCGGCTCCATCCTCGGCCAGTTTGCGGTGCACATCGTCACCCTGATCTACATAGCGCGATACTGTGACAAGCTCGAGCCGTAAGTTTCCTAGTTTTTTTCCTTCATTTATTTCTTCTTCACTCGTAACCACAGCTCACTGACACCGTGTAATAGACGTGATGGGATCGTCGACCTGGAGGCTGAGTTCACCCCCTCGCTCCTCAACAGTGCGGTGTACCTCCTGCAGCTCATCCAGCAAATCAGCACGTTCGCTGTCAACTACCAAGGGCGACCCTTCCGTGAAGCCCTGACTGAGAATAAGGGCATGTTCTATGGTATCGTGGGCGTAACGGCAATCGCCTTCTCTTGCTCGACCGAGTTCATTCCTGAGCTCAATGAGCAGATGAAGCTGGTGCCCTTCTCAGACGACTTCAAAATTACCATGACAGCCGTCATGGTTATCGACTACGCAGCGTGTTGGATTATTGAGGTGGGCCTGAAGAAGCTTTTCTCAGACTACAAGCCGCGTGACATTGCCCTTCGGAGATCAGACCAACTTGAGCGGGAACGTGTGCGCCAGGAAGAGCAGCAGAAGCGCAAGGAAGCCGAGGAAGAGAGGAAGAGGCTCGAGAAGGTGGCTGAGTTTGAGCGGAAGGTCGAGGCGCAGAGGCAGAGGCTGGAGGCGTGGAGAGACGGCCGTCAGCAAGGCCGGTGAGCTTTGAGTTGACAAGGCGCACGGATCGAAGATAAGAGAGCATATAGACTGGATGGGGTTGAATAGAATTACAGATCTGATAGACTAGGCGTTGTGCAAACGCTTGCACCAACTCACCACTCGCTCTTACCTGCACACTCCAAAGGTCATCAATGCGTCTAGTGCAACGGTGTTCTCGTCCTGACGACATTGATATTCCATTTATAAGGCAGGAAGAAGAAGTCCCAGCACATACGGCCATAGACACAGGAAAATACGGGATCCCGTCCGCTCTCCCATACTTAGTCAAGCCTGTGATCGCTGGATTAGTAGTTGGGTCGGTGACGACCAGCGAATACCCGGTGCTGTATGTTTTTGACTTTTCAATTAGACTTTTTTTGGTTTTCGCTTTTTGGATGGGCTGGGTGGCAGTGAGCTGAGGTTTGAGGGACGAGGTTTGAGGGCTGAGGGCCAATGAGGGCTGACGGCTGAGGGCCAAGGGCTGAGAGGCGGTGTGAGGGATGTTGACTATCACGATAACCAAGCCATGCGAGGGCGTAGTAGGGGATAGCAGAAAAGTCCACTGGGCCCGGACTTTTAGCAAGGATTACAATTTGTGGTTGGTTTCACGGCATCCACAATCAAGTGCAAGCAAGCCTTGGAAAACATTGTGCTATTGTACAAGCAGCTGTCTATTTGCATCTCTGATGAAGATCAACAGAGATCAGAAAGTAGCAGCTCATTCTTTTCTCCCGTTTTATCTTGCCTCTTGTTGAACCATTGCATCCAAATCAGGAATCGCGACACCGGCACATTCCGGCCAAAGAAGCGCAGGCAAAAGGGTCTAGGAATCACTTGTCACCCCCCACCACACAACCCACCACACAGACAGACAGACAAAAGTCCGCTTCCATCCCGAAACAGGACAACCAGTCGAGAAGTATTTGCCGACAGTCCTGCATGCCCGTCAGGCGGGCAGCGTGCACCGTTCAAGACTTCTGGAAACCATTAGGCTGAGAGACGTTCAGTCTTATCCAAGAGGGTCGAGGTGGCCATGGAGAGAATTAGTTGCCTGGGTTCTTGGCAACAAAGGCGACACCCTTCTCGATGTTCTTCTTGAGGTCGGCAAGGCAGGCCTCGAGCATCTTCTCCTCGGCGGCGTCAATCTTGCCGAGGGGCAGGATCTTCTCAACGCCGTTGGGGCCGAGCTCGACCTTGGAGGAGAAGAAGTCGATGCCCTGGTCCTTGTACAGGGGGGAGTCGACAAAGGTGGGCTCGACGACGCCTTTCTCGCCCTGGGAGGCGCGCAGGAGGGACTCGGCCATGCGGGCACCGGCCATGGCCATGGACAGGGTGGCGGAGCCGGCACCGTCCTTGGCCTTGACGACCTCGTCGCCGCCGAACTGGACACGCTTGACGATCTCCTCGTTGGTGGACAGGTCGGGGTGGGCGGACTGCGAGAAGAGGGGAACGATAGTCACGCCGGAGTGGCCGCCAACAACGGTGATGTTCTCGTCGGCGGGGTCGGTGCCCTTGAGCTGGGAGACGAAGCGGGAGGCGCGGACGACGTCGAGGGTGGTGACACCGAACAGGCGCTTGGGGTTGTAGACGCCGCGGGCCTTGAAGACCTCGGCAACGATGGGGACGGTGGAGTTGACGGGGTTGGAGATGACGAGAATGTTGGCGTCGGGGGAGGCCTCGGCGGCGGCCTTGGCCAGGTCGCGGACGATGGAGGCGTTGGTGTTGAAAAGGTCGTCACGGGTCATGCCGGGCTTGCGGGGCACACCGGCGGGGATGAGGACAACCTCAGCGCCCTTGAGGGCATCGGCGAGGCCGGATGAGGTGGGGTCGTAGCCGGTGACGGTGGACTTGGTGTTGATGTGGGAGATGTCGGCAGCAACGCCTGCAAGGCGCACACACACAAGGTTAGCGCGGTGTTACTGCGTTCGGCGCTTCCACCGCGTCAAAGCTGCGCATCAGGTGTCGCGTCCAGCATTCGCTGCTGTTTGGGTCGCAGTGGAGGACAGCATGCCGTGGACTGGACAGGGAAGACAATGCTTGCTTACCAGGAGCCATGCGGATATCGTACAGGGCAAGCTCCGTCACTCTAGGGTTGAGCTTGAGCAGCAGGGACAGAGGCTGACCAATGCCACCTGCAGCACCGAGGACGGTCACCTTGGACAGCTATGAAGAAGGCGGCCAATGTCAATTCCAGCTCCTGACCAAGGCGCAGCGGCGCAAAGAGACGGTGCATACCTGACGAGCCGATGCCGAGAAGGCGCGACGCTGGAACATAGAGGCCATTCGTGGAGCGGCGAACATCATGACTGTCTTTGTAATTGGCTGTGGATGAACAGAAAAGGCTCGAAGACTTTGTCGGGATTGCCGTGTCAGCTC
The DNA here is from genome assembly GCA_001447215.1 of Diaporthe aspalathi. Taxonomy (NCBI): domain Eukaryota; kingdom Fungi; phylum Ascomycota; class Sordariomycetes; order Diaporthales; family Diaporthaceae; genus Diaporthe; species Diaporthe aspalathi. Next base: position 58,291 of record LJJS01000512.1, read on the forward strand.
AAGTACCTTGGAAGCTCGAGGGGGGATGGAAGGCAGGCTTACCGACAAGAGACGAGAGGCTGGCGAGTCGGATGGTGACGACAATGCTGTTAAGAAAAGTTTCCAAGCTGTGGTTGCAGGTTGCGTCAAAAAGCTCATTCCAGATGTCCGGTCGGCCGTTGCTTGATGTGGAGCTGTGGAGCCCACCAGGCGGTTCGGCGCTAGCGAGCCCCCCTCAGGGCTTAGCGTGACGGGCCATCGGAGCACCTCGGGATTCCAATGTCGAGTTGTCTGAAGCTGGGGCAGCCCGGCAGTCCGGATGATGACCATGAGGTGAGCCTCCATAGTACACGCTTTACCTGGCTCATGTGGTCTTTGTGCAAGAGAAAGAAAGAGGGGGGAGATGCCTCGGTCGTGTTTGTTACCTTAATCGTGCAGCTTTTAGACAGCACTGACCGTCGTGTCTGGCCAGTCGCGCGACCAAAAAGGCCCAACAGACTTTCTCTCCCGTCCAATGTCCAATGCCGAAGCTAGTGCAGTGCATCCATCTCATTCTCCCCATCCAGATGGTCTTGCTCTAGCCTGAGCATCTTCTGGGAGGCAAGACCTCACACATGTGCAGACTTGGAGGTTGATCTCAAAGCTTGAAGAAGCTGAAGTGTCTAGTTTTTAACCTCCTCCACATCAGAGAACCCCATATCATTCATTCATCCGTAATTCCGTCTACCTATACCTAAGTAGGTGACAGGCAATTCCACCGGAATTCCCGACACATTAACTTAGGTCCGAATTATATTTATACAGCCGCCGCATATGTTCTCCAATGCTGTTCACTCTCAAGACCCTCTGCATTACTGTGACTCCAACCCCTCATTGCTTGCTCACACTCTCCCCAGGTACTCATCAAAATGGAATCCCTGAGAGAAACCCTGGCCAAGGTCGGAAACAGCTGGAGCTCAGACGTGCCTCCTGCACTGGCAAAGCTCTATGGTCCCTTACAGGCCAAGAACCGGAGCAAGTACGATGGCAAGACCAAAGCAGAGACCGCCATCAAATATGGACCAGATGCTAGGAACCGCCTTGACCTCTATACTCCGGTAGAGGCAGGTGAGTCTGGAGGCTCTGGCCGGCCTGTCGTTGTTTTCATCCATGGTGGCGGTCTAGTGGCTGGAGACAACAATATGTATGCTAATGTCGGTATGTCATTATCCCATTCTTTGCTCGTTCCTGTTTCTCGGGCCTGGTCTGACTTGGTCTCCAGGCAATTATTTTGCTCTCAACGGCTTCACCGCGTGTCTCGTCACGTACCGTATGGCACTGCAGGGCGGACACCATCCAGATGGGGCTGACGACGTCGCTGCCGCCCTCCGGTGGATCCAGGCAAACATCTCCCAGCATGGCGGAGACCCGGACAAGGTGGTTGCCCTGGGCCAGAGCGCCGGCGGCCTGCACCTCGCCACAGCTCTGTTCCTCGGAAAGCTCGATCCCAGCCCCAAGCCGCTCCTCCGCGGCGCCGTCCTACTCTCCGCCCCCTTCACAACGAGCCTCGTCGACCCCAGCAGGGAGAAGGTGTTGAAGGACTGGTTCCAGACTGATGAATTATATGAGGTCAACCAGCGCTGGGCCCCGGCGGCCATCTTCCGCCAGGAGTTCTTCGGCACCGCGACGACCCCGCCACGCAAGAAGCTCCCCTGTGACCTGCTGATGCTGGTCGGTGAGGCTGAGGCCGATGAGATCCTGGACGGCACCTTTGAGTTTCTGAGTGACTACAGGAAGAGGTTTGCCAAGCTGCCTGTTCTAGAGGTTCTCAAGGGCCACAATCACGTCTCGTACACTTTTGGGCTGGGTCTGAATGAGCCAGAGTACACGGCCGTGGGGACAAGACTCATATCTTTTGTTAAGGAAAGCATAGCATAATGAGTGCTAGTGGGCCATCAGTGATGTTGGTTTCTGACACGCTGTTTTGTTTTTGAGTAACTTACAGACTGAATACAATGTGATGCGGGACACATCCTCCCTGGTGCTGTGGGCTTTTGATTGATTCCAGACTGCTGTGATTGCAGCCGTGGTGAGTTTGAGGGGAAGTAAAGACATCTGTTATCCTTTTAAGGGTATGGAAATGCGCTTGGAAGGGACTGCTTGCATTTTAATTTTTAGTTTTTCTTTTTCTAAAAAAACAGAGAGATTTGTACCCAGATTAAGAACAAAGCCAACTACCTTGGTACAGACTGGGAGTACACACTGGCTCAATCAGCACTGCAATCAATTTATGGCTTGGATAAAGCAGGGCGGAGATCAATCAATCTGCCTTACTTGCAGTTGCCAACAAACTCAACAATGTACCCAACGCCGAAGCCCCTAAGACCACTGCTTTGTTCTTTGTTCTTTACTGGACTTTCTGCCTCGTCCAAGAGGGCGCCCAGTGGTCTCTACCAGCGGCCCTCATGGGCTACATCGCAGATTTGGCTGGTGGATATGATCCACTGGAACCGCCATCCCCGATCCACCATCTTCCAGGAAAGCAAACATGTCTTCCTTGATGCCAAGCACAACATTTCGCAGAACCTAGGCGTTAGATCTGAAGCAAGCAAGTCTGTACGCGATTTTACCACGGAGCTGCTTGATTGCGACGGAGTCCCTTCATTCATTCCCATATGACACGATACAGATGAGGGATTCTTGAGGACAACCGCCAGATGAAGCTCTCAGTCCCACGCCTGGCGCTTGAAAAGACATACCACGCTGGAAAGCTCGACAATACTGTCTCCGGTGACATCACCAGCGGAGATACTCCATTGCAGACAATCCTGGCCTTGGTCGGCGAGGAAGCTGGTCTGAGTCGGGACTCTGTCGCGGAGAACACCAAGGCAACGGGGGTCCTGAGATATTTCAACCACTGACCCGCAGCCGAGGGAGGACATCCGAGGCCGCGAAACCTGCACACCTTCGAGTTGGAGCTTCCTCAAGAAATACTGCCAGCACCAAACAACGACGGGGTCAGCGAGTTTCGCCGAATGGATGCGCAGGAGACGAAGGATGCGATTATGGCCGGAGAAATGGCGGACTATGCAGCGATGGTATGGCTGGGCTTCCTCGTCCGGCACGGCCTTGTGAAGGAGAAGGACGAGCCTGACATAGCCCAAATCACCGATCGCATGCACCGCCCCTTATTACCGTCCCCAGTCGGCGAAGCATGAGCATGGAAGATGAGCTCCGCTGAGGATGAGTGCTTACCCACAATCGGAAGCGGGAGGATCATCCGAACGCATCACCTACATAGTCTTTCATTCAGAATTGCGGGAAAAAAAACTACTTTTTGAGCCGGAACTATGTTGTGATTGACTCCATGCAGGCTCCCCACCTTCCGGTGCTCTCAATCAAGGCATCCGCGCTATGCATCCAGCATGCCAAGGGCGACTGTTTCTTCTGCGTTTCTGACGAAAACTTCGCCAGTTGAGTCAGGGGAGCCAGGTGTGAATAATTCTCCGTAAGAGATCATTGCGATTCAAAGGGTGGCTCCGCACAAGTTATCGTGTACTCATCTGCAAACAGTGGATGCCAAGGCAGATCGGGTCTCCATGGGCAAGGCATACCGCAGACCTTGATCTGAAATATCCATAAAAGCAACAAATGAACCCCAGAGCTCTCATGACAGCTCAGCAGATAGTTATCGGAATGTGGGCGACAAATCTCGGAATCGGGCACCAGGGTGCTGGGGCCTGGCAGTGCCGGTTTGAAGATATTTTGGGACGGCCTCATAGGGCTCGCTGACTCGCATAAGCGAGCCCGGAGAGCCCCATTGATGCACGGAAGCGAGCCCTTGAATTGAGTTTTTCTGGGGAAGCCGGCTCGCGACACCCTATTCTTCACCTAAAAAATCTGAAGCGAAATTGCCATCGACACCCGCTGAGTCGATGATCGAAGTCGTCGGCTCCGAGCACTGGACCTGAGCACGTCAGCACTGTGGATACTCCTCTCAAGATTGAGGATCATAGCCGGAGTGTCCCCCACACATCCTTCAAAGTGGAAGCGGTGGCTTTGAGGGGTAAGTGTAAACTTTCAAAGGAACATTCAGCAGCACAGGGATGACCAGTGCTCAAGCTCATCGGTGTGGATCCTGATCATCCTGGACAACAGTGACACTTGGGATGAACAGCCCATATGCGGAAAGTTTGCCGAAGGCTCCTCAAGATTTCGAGCCTCTTTGACAGCAGATCGCGGTGCAGTCGATGAGATTGCGCTACTATTTTCGAATATGTGGATATCCATGGTGAAGATGTGGATGAAGGCATTGAAAAATGTTCTGCAAGGCTGATGATGTAGATTCTCAACCGCGAAGAACTGTCTTGGAGGTCAACATAAATACACATCATGTTTCCATCCCATCTGGATCAAATTCCCATCTCATCATCACCACTGGCACCACTCTACAACCCACTCTCATTTGCATCCTACAGTCTCTCATTAACTGTCTCGTTGAATTCCAAAACGATAACACTCATTCTTAATTCAACAATCACCAACCACACTCATTCAAAATGCAGTCCACTCTCATGTCCATGCTTGCCATTACTGGCGCTGTTACCGCCGCTCCTCTCCAGGGCCGCAATGTCGAATGGGTCGATGCTTCCGCAGTATCCTCCTGGAACAACACCCTGGCCAACGGCTGGGCGGGCCAGGTCATCATCGACTACCAGCCCTACCTAAAGGTCGTCACCGGTTGTGTGCCTTTCCCCGTCGTCGCTGAGGACGGCAAGCTCGGGTGAGTACCTCATTGTCTCAGGAATCCAGCCTAGGGAGGAACATCGTAGCTAACTACGCTTTCCAGCTCCGGTCTCAAGCCGACTGGAGCCATGTCTGGGGAGTGCGACTCTAGCACCGGCCAGGTCTACGCCCGCTCCGGCTGGCTGAAGAACGGCCACTGGAGCATCATGTACTCATGTGAGTACCATTCTTGTCATGACACAGTTGCTTGATCCTTTTCCCTTGTGAATAATCTGACTAACAGGAAAAATCTAGGGTATTTCCCTAAAAACCAGAACAAGGACCTTCTCCCTTCCGAGGGTCATCGCCACGACTTCCAGAACGTCATCATCTACTTCGACAACGACGATGACGACTTCGTCAACAACCCCCCGGTCGGCGTCGCATACAGCTCCCCTGCCGACGGCACCTACACCAAGCTCAAGCCCGGCAGCGACGAGGCCCCGGTCTTCCAGGACAACACCCACCTCTACGTCCAGTACGACCGGGCCAGCGAGGAGCCCAAGCTCCACGTCGTGTCCTCCACCGACGAGGCCGGCGGCCAGCAGCCCATTGTGCAGTGGAGCGCCTTCACCGACGCCGCCCAGCGCGCCCTCTCCACCGCCGACTTTGGCGAGGGTGTCACCGTTCCTTTCACCGACTCCCACTTCCAGGAGAACATCGAGGCTGGTTTCGACGCCGGCTTCTTCGCTTAGGAGTACCATAATGGTTACCATGCCGAATTTCCTTGATATGTTTTTTGATTGTCTGGGTTTGGTGGGCAAAAGGCCCTTCTTCTTGAGGCCAGGTTCGGGGCGTCTGAAATAAAGGGGACTGGCTAGAAATTGACGCGATATTAGAACCATAAACTTATTCTCATAAGTCCATCTATGTATTTTAATGCATCATCACAATAGTGCAACGTCTTATGTGCACATGTTGCACATGTTGTATGGCCAATAATAGTGCTCGATCTGCATGCATTTACACTGTGACCTGTGAGCAACTTTGGTCAAATTTACAAAGTTAGGTACCTACTTAAGTAGTTTACCCACTGAAGGAGAAACTAAGAATTCAACCACTGTACCACTCATTCTTTGGCAAGCAAGCAAAAGCTTTGGACTTTTCCCAGAAAGTACTTGAAATAAATTTGGGAACATGCTGTGTATAGCCAGACAGGAAGCGATTCCAATCATGCTTCTTGTATTTGATGTTAATTGTATAGTCTAGGCATCCCAACGTGAAATGTTCACTTCTCCACGTGAAATCGACCTTACCAGAAATTGGACAAAGTGTGACCAGGTGGGCTGGTCAGAACTCTGTTTCGAATTCCTGTTGCTTTCGCCTTGCATACGTTGTAACCAGCTGGCGGCAGCTGGTGGCAGTTGTGGGAACACGGGGCGTCGGGTCGTCCGAGCATGAGCAGGGATCAACCATCACGCCGTCGATCCACGTGCGAGGGCCGGAGGGGGGCAGTGGTGACGTTTGCTTGGCCCAATCTTGTGGGACCGCGGGGGGTAAGCAAGATAACCTTTCTGGCCACAGCCACCTTCGGCCAGCGGAAGGCGACCAGCTGGCTCGACGCCAGGAGAGCACAAATAAAGCCGCGTGGATTCGTAATGCGCAGCAACGAGCCTCCTTGTACTTCGCCTCCATGAGCCTCGGTCACTACAGCTGACGCTCCGTTTCGGAGCAGCCTGCGAGGCGAACCAACATTAATCTCGAGACCTACAAAAGGAACATGGCTTCCCCCGAGTAGCATCGAGTTACATTCATTCTGAGTACTCACACCTCATTAAAGTTGATCTACATTGATTGAACTAAGCTTTATCACTACCAACGGATACATACACCCGAATCATACACAACCACCAAACATCTACCACAATGTCTGCAGCAGCTTACTACAGTGGCCATCCCAGCCAACACCAGACACAACGTTCTCAGTATGCCGCGCCTCAACAGCAGCAGTACGCATCATCTTCTCACGTCGCGCCCTACTCAGGCTACGCCCCTCCCGCCCAGCAGCACTACGCATCGGGCGCTCCACAGGCGTACGATGACCGCCAACCAGGACACCCGCAGGACGGCGAGAAGGGCTTGATGGCGACGGTCATCGGCGGAGGTGCGGGCGGCGCCATCGGCCACAAGATGAGCCACGGCAGCAAGTTCAAGACGCTCCTGGGCGGCGCGGCCGGCGCCGCCGTCGCCAACGCCATTGAGCACAAGATCAAGGGCAAGAAGCAGAAGCCCAGCCACGGCCACGGCCACGCGCATCACCACGCCCCGCCTCCCCCTCACCACGAGCATCATGGACACCAGGGGCACGGCGTCTCTTTCGCAGGGCTCCTGCCCGCTAGCTCGCACCAGGGCAGCTCCATGGGTGGCCTTGGTGGCCTGCTTGGAGGGAAGCACCACAGTGGTCAGCACCAGGGACATCACCGATGGTAGAGCATGACCATTGATGGTTTTTTTTTGTCACAAATCTGGATTGGCTTCTTGGGAGTTCTGGTTTTGGATGCTTTTTTTTTGCGACTACAGCAGAGTGCAGTGGAACTTTATGGACAGGTTGGGCTCTGAAGGACCGGAAGGTTATACCCACGTTGAAGAGGCGCGAGAAGACATGCATCGACATTGAAGATAAAGCATGAGTAACTATGTACATAATCATCACGAATATAGTTAGAATTTCTTAAGGCTTACGAACGGTTGACTGCAGACGTGAGTTGGTGTGAAAAAACCTGTCCACCCATTGCCGGAAATGCATCGATGGCTTGTGTGAACACACAACAGACACGACAAATCATGCCCCCACCCGAGAGCACGCATGATGAGTCTCAAGTATTTCGCTTTAGATCATGATGAGCACATTATTCACGTTATCTGGCTCTACCGATCTCGGCATACCCTGCAGCACACCCGATAGTCACATAGGAACAATTATCACCCACCCAGTAAGCTGGAAGATCCACCACACAGGTGCCTCGTAGTCCAGATCAGAAACACACTCGTTGGTGTCTAGTCATGGAAGCCATGCTCAGAGGGCAACGGCTGGAGATGATTCCATCGTGGCATACTTACGTCTGTCGACCCTTATCGTACGATATTCATGCATGCAAACTTTGGCTCTTACCTCTACCAGATGGGACAGAGGGCAATGGGGTTATGTGTGGTATGTCACCTAGGTACTATTGTGACCGCTGTAGCACTTCCCAATTCCTGCCACAGATGCATCCACTCTCTTAAACTTTAACAAGTAGGTTATGTGGGCCATCAGAGCATCGGATTGACTAGGACAGCCCAGCAAAAAACTCGATTATGGTGATTTGGCCTGCTCCACGTGGCATTAATGCTCGCGCCTGTAAGTATCCGCAGCAAACCACACGGTTGAAGTGGAAGACGGCCGAACCCCACGACGGACCCAACCTGCTGATCCCGGGATAGCCCTGATAGCAGAGAAGGGGAGATGTAATCACCGCATTGCCGATCACTGGAAAGAGATGAGCGGGCATGTGGTCTGGCGAAGGACGTCAGAGCAACTGCGCAAATATTCGAGTCACATATAAATGTTGCTTCCTGCACTGGTTGATTCGAGAGGGTGGCCAGCTCATCATCATGCAGGCTTGTCGGCTGCGGGCTTAGACACGCCGAAGCTAATAGACCGGGGATTCTAAGACGTTAAGCACTGTGGTCGACCTTTGCTTTAGTCAATGGCCAGATGCAAGATGTTGACTCCACACTCTCCGTGGTCATGTGGTTACGAAGTGCAAGACTGAGTGTGAGTTAACCAAAAATATTAGGCAGTATCGCTATCGTTGATCGCGCCGGGACCGAGCACTGGGCGTCAGATTCCCGAGAAAGAGGAACACTGAAGGATCATGAATACGAAACGTGGTTAGCGTGTACATCTGAAAGAGTTAGGCGTATTTACCTAAGTATATTGGCCAATCAGAGCTACAGCACTCCGCTTAGTTCCGCTCCTTAGATGCTGGCAGCGTGCGTGCCTGGGCCTTCATGACTTCAGGAGGCGCAAGCTGGAGTTGCAACTCCACAACTTGTCAATTCCCTCAAACAAGTGTCAAGTGCTCATCACTTTCTTCGATTACCATCTCGCGGTGCATAAGCCTGGTCGACCTGAGTCCATACATAGAGGTACAAGTCTGCAGATCCAAGACCTGGGCACACCTCCTCTTGTGTTGACTGCATACCTATATCGATCTGTGGACTTTGCCAAACACTTCCGCGCCAACATGGTCACCGCAACTACCTTCCCAGCTTCAGCCTTGGCAAATACCAGTCAGCGAAAACGCAAGGCCCACACCAAATCCAGAGGAGGATGCGGCAACTGCAAGATCAGGCGCGTCAAGGTGCGTATGGGTTGCAGGGCCAGAATCCGCCATTCCCGGAACGCTGCCACACTAACCTGTGTTCGTTTTATAGTGTGACGAGCGGAAACCATTTTGCAAAAATTGCATTGCATTTTGTGTCTCCTGTAACTATGGCCTCGCAGGGAGCACAAGCCTGGGAGAGCTGGTTCTCACATTCCGAGGTGCCTCTTGCATGGAGATGCCCTCGAAAGCCCCGATTTCTATGACCCAGACTATGCTTGATCTGATCAATCACAACATGCGAAACTCTCCGACTGGCAAGCTACTAGGAGATCAGGTGTATGCTCTTACAGCTCAGGACCTTGAGGTTCTCGATAGGTTCAGCAAGCGGACTATCTTGACAGTCGGAACGGATGTAACCAAATGGATCCTTCAGGCCGAGACCCCGAGGCTTGCCTGTCTTGTAAGTCACAATGCTTTTAAGCAGACTGCCCTCGTTCTTCTATGCCTCTTGACATGCAAGAAATTGGCCCATAACTATATCATTTCCAATGATTCTTCGATTCAGTCTCAACCCCTCCCTGTCTATCCCTTCCCGGGCTGACGAAACCAGCACCCCTTCCTAATGCATACCATCCTGGCCTTCACATATTCACATGATCGCCATCTCAAGCCAGCACCGGGCAAGGCTGGCGCTGCTGAGCTCTTCCACAACTACAAAGGAGCTGCTCTCCTCAATTATAGACTGAATGGGGACGTCACTTCATCAGAGCGTGATGCAATAGTACGTTATACGCCTGCTCATTCATCAACCATGTACCTTGGTACCTATCTTCAACATGTTCACAAATTGGGCACGAGAACAGTCCAAATGGTCATTGAGTCTGAGAAAGTATTAACCTGGATCTCTTAGTGGATAACATCAACCTTGATCGGGGGGCTTGAATGGAGCAAAATCGAAGCGGAGTCGCCCGAAGCGGCCTGGCCACTGAAAGACCCGGAGCCGGGAGAGCCAGACTGGCTGGCTCTCAGCCAGGGGAAAAGCAATGTGTGGGACTTTTGTGATCCTACCAGACCAGAGTGCTGCTTCAAAAGTCTGCTCGTCAAGTGCAGCATCGAGGGCGGCGACACCAGCTTTACCCCATACCAGCTCAAGGACGGGGCTTTTCACAACCTCCCTGGTCCGTTGCTGGACTTCCTCGGGCTTACAGACCCGTTGGTGTGGGAATTAAGCCCTTACTTCCGCGCCGCGAACATTATATCGCAGCTGATGCCCATCGAATACAGCCAGAGAAACCTCTTGAAGTTCACAACATTCCTCTACCTGATGGCGCCGGAGTTCAGGGAGCTATGGATCAGAAAAGACCCTGGCGTGCTCATCCTGATTTCCTATTGGTATGCCAAGTCGATCCCGTTCCAGCAATGGTGGACCTGCAAGAGGGCAATCCTCGAGTGTCAGGCCATCTGCATCTACCTCCAGCGGTATCACGACGACATCCCGTACCTGGAGCGCCTGTTGGAGTTCCCCAAGCAATCTTGTGGCCTAGTCTCGACACAGCAGTTCGCTGTCTGATGCAGCGACGATCAACGCGTGCGCCCAGTCTGGGCGATTTGGCGGGAGGGGCTCGGTGGGCACAGCAGATACTATGTATAATCCGAGCACCCCCGAACGAAGTCACAACAACGTACGAGTCACGACAAGGAAATTGCCCCCTCAATGCACGCGTCCTGGCAGCCCGCCTCCGGGCGTATTATTAGCGGTAATCGACTCCTCGGCGCAATAGACTGTGATCGGTGCGCTTATGCCCCTGCACTAAACATGCGGGGATCAAGGGGGAGTCCGCCCGAATCCGGGGAGAGTTTGTGGGGAACTGACCCGCATAATACGACGTTGGACGGGAACAGTCTACACGAACAGCCTGCTATGGCACCTTGACTAGCGACGTTCTGGCCGTGTGATGTCAATTCGGCTTCCTCCACAATACACAAAATCATGCATATATAATTCCGGCCTCCGCTTATGATCCGGTGCACGATGGGATGAATGAGAGCATCCGCCAGACCTCAACCCATCGGATCCCAGTGCTTGTTGTCGATCTTGAATTGTCAACATGTCGTCGACTCTTCTCCTTGGTTTGTTCCTGACAGGCACCCTTGTCTCGTCTACAACCGTGCGCACGTCCACGCCGATATTGGGTTGGAACTCGTACAACTACTACAATTGTTACCCGAATGAGACCATCATCAGGAACAACGCTCAAGGCCTGATCGATCTTGGCTTCGAGGCAGCTGGCTACAATTACCTGACGATTGACTGCGGTTGGAATGCCAACTACCGAGACTCCTCGGGCAAGTTGGTTTGGAACCCGACTCTGTTCCCTTCTGGCGGCTCGGCCCTGGGTGAATACATCCACGACCTTGGTCTGAAGTTTGGCGTCTATTCGGGCGGCGGTATTTTCCAGTGTGGTTCAACTGACCAGCCCGCATCCTTGGGTGAGTGCCACACACCATGTACTTCCCGTTGTTGGGATTTGACATAGATCTAACCGCCGAGTTCTCACATTAGGCCACGAGACGACAGATGCCAATTCTTTTGCGGCCTGGGGCGCCGATTCCCTAAAGTGGGTCTTATTACCGCCCAAGAGCCTTGAGAACATCGCTAATCCTAACAAAGGTACGATAACTGCTTCGCGAACTCGACAACAGAGGCAGCCGACTACGACAATCCGGTCACGCAGAGCCACACGAAATTCCAGGTGATGAAGGATGCTCTGGAAGCTACATCTCGGGCCATCGTGTATCAAATCTGCCAGTGGGGCGTGGGAACTGACATCGGTGTCTGGTAAATATGAATTAAAAAAAAAGGCCCTAGGACCTAAGGGACTGGACTCGCTAACCTTTGAATATTAAAGGGCCCCTGAGCTCGGGAACTCATGGAGGATAAGCAACGATATCTATAACGCCTGGCGAAGTATCTGGCGCATTTCCAATGTGAGTTGAGTACCATTCTTGTCCTGTCACAGCAGATGATTAACGTCTACAGCAAGTCGTGCCGTACTACAAGCACACGGGGGTTGGCAAGTACGCGGATATGGACATGCTGATCGTCGGCCTCAAGGCGCTCTCACTTGAGGAAGAGAAGTTCCACTTCGGCATGTGGGCGATCAACAAGTCGCCCCTCATCGTCGGAGCCCCCATGGACACCAGGCTGGCACCCGCCGCGTCGCTGGACCTCCTCAAGAACGCCGAGGTCCTCGCCATCAACCAGGACCCCCTGGGCAAGCAGGCCCAGCTCGTCCGCCGGTACACGAACGAGCAGTACGACGTCTGGGCGGGCGAGCTCTCCGGGTCGCGCGTCGTCCTCGGGCTGGCCAACTGGAACAACGCCAGCCAGAGCGTCACCGTCAGCCTGCCCGCCGACCTCGGGATCGCCTCCGCGGCGGGCCGCGACGTCTGGGCGGCCAGGGACCTCGGCACCCTCAGCGGCTCGTACACGACCACGCTCGCCGGGCACGAGCTGCGCCTCGTCGTCCTCAGCGGCATCGCCAACGCCACCTCCGGCGTCCAGGCCCCGTCCGGCTACTACACGGCCGCCACGGGCTCGACCCGTTCCGGCGCGGCCGCCGTCGTGGCCTGCCCCTCGGGCCAGTGCCTCCCCGCGGGCAGCAAGGTCGGCAACATCGGGCAGGGCCAGGGCGCCGCCGCCGTGACCTTCGCCAACGTCACCGCCAGGTCCGCCGGCAGGAAGCTGCTGGGCGTCGACTTCGTCAACTACGACGCCGCCCTGGGCACGGCGTGGGGGCTCGGGGACAACACGCGCAACATGACGATCGCGGTCAACAGGGCGGCGGCCAGCGGCACGCGCTTCGCCTTCCCCCTGTCGGGTGGCAACTGGTATGACTCCGGGAGGCTGTATGTCTATGTTGACGGGTTCCAGGCTGGAAGCTCGAACCAGGTCGTGTTCACCGCGTCTGGAACCGCTCAGACGTGGGCACCGGATCTGGTTGGATTCGAGGTCTACGAGATTGCGTGAAAGCCAGTTGTACTCAATGTAAATATTTCCACTCCGCTACTAGGGAGACAAAAAAGAGGTATGAGTGCCAGGCCAAAATTCTGGCTTCCTAGTTCGTTTTGTTCGTAATCCGTGCACAAATCTCTCTTTATTCTTTAAGAAACTTGAACGCGAGCGGTCCCTTCACACAGTCGTAAACGCTCAAGGACCCAGCATTAGATAATGAACACTGAGGCGTAATAGAAGATGGTGAGCAATAACATGCTCAGAACCTGAGGCTGTCACTGACCATGGTCTCTGTCGTTCTGTTTCGAAGCCCTCCTTGGACTATGGGGTAGTAACAGGGCCTGGAAAGGCTTCTTCTAGTAGTTCGCGTGTCTTTATAGGAGAGGGAGAAGACATCATGGCTGTGCAGCATCGACACCAACGGGTCAGGAGCTTTCGTTTGTGCAAAGCGACTTTCGTGGCAGGCATGCTTCTTGGTGCTCCGGGTAGGCCGAGGCATCTTGTCGGATCGATACTAACCGGTTCTTGCGCTTATAGTACAAGTGAGCTTTCGCGGCTAGAATTCTGTCTTGGCCAATCATGTAGTGTCTCCTGGTATCCTGAGGTTCAGTTGACATGGCAATGCTTTGGAGCGGAAAAGGTTGGGGACAGTCGTGGGAGAGCTGAGATTTCAGACTCTGCTGGCTGGGTATTCCGTATATGATTCTTCCCCTGAGATAGTGTGCCTGGCGTAGCTGCATATGGATATATGGAGGTTGTAGATTTCTAAGAAGATGACCCTCACAGAGGCTGGTTGGGAGCGGCTAAAGATGACAGAAGTCCTTGTGATTTCCTTGAGTTTTCCTTAAGTCTTCCCAAGGTGCCAACACTCCACTCCATATGATAATTACCAGACTTCCATTTGACTACGGATTCTTGCAAAACCAATAAACCTCTTTGGGGGAGAATGTCCATGTCCAGAGTTATCGTGTCACACTTCTGTGGCTGCCAGACATCGGCTGTGTGCTCAGACCAAGCACTGGTTGCCACAGCAGTCTGAGACTTTTTTTTCACAATGAAAGCTCGAAGCAGTATTTTGAAGTTTTCGACTTACTTATACACGTGCATATATAGGTAGAGTAAGTCTGTCAGCAGGGTAGCATGCATGTGACCCAAGCCAAAACAATTCGCCCGCCATCCCAGCCATGTACAAAGTCCCATTGTTCAGCGACCAACCAAAACGCCGTGGTCAAGATGCAAAACTCCGTTGGATCGGCCAAGTCGCCGGCGGCCAGATCTCTCTTTCGGCCCCTGTGGTGAGGGCAAATGCTGTCGTGGCTTCATCAGAATAATGGTGATAGTAATGATACACTAACCCCCGGCCGCCCATACAAGCTCGGCCCATGCACCTAGAGTCATCCCCGAGACTCCATAAGAATGTTTTAAAGAGACAAAATTGTTGTATATATGGGTAGAACAATGACGCTTGGAACACGTGATCGAAAGAAATCGGCCCCTCGAGGTCGCTCAAGTGGGCAGGTGGCGAAGTCCAGTTCAGGAACGGAGAAGCAAAAAAACCGTGCATGGGGCCGATCACCGGACCCGGGGGTGCAGTGCAGACTCCACACGTGGTTGCTGTAAATAGATGTAGAACAGGTGAACCCGGCACGGCCCGAACCAAAACCAGACTGTCGGGCTTTGGGACAACAGTTCCAGATGCATATGGGATTCTGCGCCAATAAACCTTTTTGGGGGACGTGAAGTGTAGGATCCCTGGGAACAGCGACGTTGTCAAGAGGCCCCGAGATATTCATCAACGTATTCTGGCGGAACCCTCGCCCTGCCCCGATGCGCCGGATAAGTCAATTTCGTCGTCGGACTCTGACGACGAGGCCTCTGCTGCCACGCGGTCCAACATTGCGTCAAGATCCTCGAACGACCTGATTCTGGGCTTGGGCCGGGTAGGCCTGCCCGATGCAGAGGCGAGCGGCACCGCAAACCTCGCATTGGGCGGCAACATGTCTGTTGCTGTCCCGTTTGATTTCCGGGTTGGGGCCGCCGGACGCGCATATCCGGCGTGGCGGCGAGGACTCGTCGGTTCGTCGATGTCCATCTCACTTAGCGCACTGTGCGATCTCCCAAAGCCTACGCGTTTCTTGGGCGAATGCGCCGATGGAAGTGGCTGTGAGCTGTGGGTAGGGCGGCCGTTCGGCAGGCTCTTCCTCTTGGGGGCGGAAGTGGGCAGGGCGGTCCTTTGCGAGATGAAGGCGGCGGATGCACCATTGCGGACACGCTCGAATGGCTGAGCTGCCCTCGGCAATTGCTTGAGGTTCGCAGAGTTTCCCGGGCTGCTCATGAAGAGGAGTGCTTCCATGGCGTCCTTCTCACGGTTGTTGTGAGTGGGGGAGACGACCATTGGATCCCCAGCGGCTTGCAGGCCACTGGGGCCAGGCGACAGATTTAAAGACGCCAGGGAGGGTGTGCGTGGGCTGGCATGCTGTGGTTGTAGCGGCGGGAAGGTGGATGGGTGTTTTTGGTTTGGATTACGGCGAGGATTGCCCCCGCTAGGATGCGGTTGTATTGATACTGGAGGGGCGAGAGATGGAACGTCCAGGAGCTGAGGATTGGCGGCTAGAGAAGCTGGAATTGTTGCGGCGCCTTGCGTGATATTGTTCTCAGGGGCTGTGCTGGGCAAGGAGGCGGCGTGTGGAGTCAGAGGCGCTGGGGCATGTGAAGTCTGAATGCGCGGGCTGGCCGACGATCTCGGCGCGCCGGGGATTGTAGAGTTGCTAGAGGCCGGAGAACCGCCTCTCGAAGCCAGGTTCTCGACCTGGTTGATGTTGCGCGATTCCCAGCCGTTGTTGACCTTGAGCAGGGCGTAGGAGAGGCGTGTTTTCAACTCGGAGGACAGCTGCGAGTATGACGCGTCAGTGTGTGCTTACGATGGCGGCGCAGTGCCGAGTACGGGAAGGTGGGATGTCGTGGACCGAACTTGCCTCGGTGACGCGACTGCTTGCAGTAGAGGCAACGCTGACAGCGCTGGTGTTTCTCGAGTGGCTGGCGGTGCGGCCTGGCGATGCGGTCGGGGAGAAGCGTGGTTCCTTGATGGTGCCGTCGGCGGTCCTCTTGACGGCAGCGCGGGCGGGGGGCGGAGGATGGCCGGCGAGCTTGTCCTGGACAGCAGCGAGTTGCGACAGCTGGAAGAGTTGCGACTCCTGGCTGGAACCCTGGCCGCTGCTGCCAGGGCCGCCGTCGCTGGTCGCCGTCTCGATCATTGGCGGGGAGAAGACGCGGTTCGAGTCGTCGGAGAGGTTGGTGGCCTGCGAGTCGCTGTTGGACGATGAGCGCTTTTGTGAAGGGCGCGGTGGGTGAGGGTCGGCGGGATGTTGATCCTGGGAATGGAGGGCGGAATTGAGAGAGTTGTTGTTGTTGTTGTTGTTGTTGTTGTTGTTGTTGTTGTTGTTGTTACTGTTGTTACTGTTGTTGTCGCGAGAGGGAACAGAGCTGGCGGTAGGCGGATGAGAAGCACTGTTGTCGCCGAGTCCTGCCTGACTCGACAAGCCGTCAGCAGGCGGCGACATAGTTAACAATAGGCGCGGCCGGGTCCGGGTCCTCCTCCAACAATGGTGATGGGCGTCGTGACCGAGATGCGGTGGTGGCGCATGCGCGCGATGTGGGAGTGCGGTCGGGGCAGAGTTAGAGTGGGTGGTGGGTGGGCTCGCCGGGGCGGGCGGGAGGAGGGGATTGCAGCGACAGGGCGGAGGTGGTTGACTTGTTGACGGTGACGGTGACGGTGGTGACGGTGGTGACTGGCGACGGTGCGGAGGCGGGACGGAACACACACATGCACAGCACAACGCACACGCACACACAAGCTTGGTGGTGGGCGGGACGGGCGAGCTGCAGTGGTTGAGACGCGCAGCGCGCGGTAAGCCGACGGGGGTTGCTGGGTAGGCTGGGTGGGAGATCCCTGCCTAGCAGCAAAGCAGCAACTGTCTTCTCTCGTGCTCTGCTCTCGTGCTCGTGTTCGAGAGTGATGAGGGATGGTTTCGTCTTATTCTTTGTTTTTTTATATCAACTTCCTGCGCAGTCAAACAGTCAAACTAGGTCAACCAAGCAAGCACTTGGACGGCCTGTCTGTCGCATGCCCTTCGCATGTACTTTGAGTCACCAGGCCGACGCGCCTCGCGGGCTGGGCGTGAGCCGACCTAGTGTGGGCTGGGCCAGCTTAGGCGGAGAGGCGGACAGGCGGTACACGGCACTGGCATCGCAACTTCGAACTGCTTCCAGTAGCTACTTCCTGCAGTAAGTCCCTACTATGGTACTTACCTAGCCATAGCCAGCCAGGCCAGCTAGCGTAGTGGGGTCGGCCCGGGGCTTCTCGACCGCCTGCCCACCAACTACACCAACAACACTCGCTAGCCGAACCGCTGCCACGACAAGGGCCATTCCCAGTCCATCTGGGGGTGTTCCCAGCCACCCACTTGCTCCCTCCGGCCTTCTCTCGCTTCGCTCTGATCGACCTGATAGTCTCGAGACAGCACCTAGTAGTGTAGTGTAGCACGCGAACTACACTATTTATCTATGTAGGGGACAGACAATCAGCATGCCGGCCCTGGCTGGAATGGTCCTGATCTGCACCCCAGCGCCGACTTGTGCGACTCGGGAATTCCATCCAAAAAAAAACTCGGTCCAACAAAGAATGCCTATTGTCCCCCTTCTGCCCCGCCGCGCCAAACCCGAGCCGCGATTTCACGTGACCTACTTACTATTCGATGCCTGTCTTATATCAGTCGATGACGACCTAGAGTCGGCATTGCCACGGGTCTACACGACTCAACTCTTCTCACGCTGCTCTTCAGTTTCCTTTTGCTCCGACTTCTGCTACGTATTGATCTAGTACGCTCAAGGTGTGACCAGTACACCTGGCTGCTCAGGTGGTATCTATCGACGTGCGTCATCCTCCGCTACTTGTTCCGGGTAGCCGCAGCCCCCGTCGGGTCAGCTCTGCATCATTGTGACTTTGGGCTCCTTCTCGCTGGATCTTCTACAATTCCACGACGTTGGTCTCTCCTTCTCTGCATCCCTTTTCACGAGCGGCTTGATCTCGTCGATGGAATCCTCACCGGTGGGTGAGAGTGGCATGGCGATTGCCTCTGAACTCTGAGCTCATTTCACCTTGTTCTTCTTATCTTTCTGGCCGACCAACCCCCTTCCCACCCCCGTTTTCTTTTTGGAGAACTCAGTCATCAATCAAATATGAACACTGAGCAGAAAGAGTTGTCACATGCATCCAACGCCACATTGTCTAGGGCCTCCTATGTCTAACAAGCACATGTCTGCCCGTGGAATTACCAAGTATTAGCAAAGGCTCATGTTACATAGTTGCATGTGATATTACAATAAACACGCCCCAAGAGACCAGTCACAACTCCATCCCAATGCAAGAGGTGGGCGTTGTGCAAGCGTGTGCAGAATTGTCTCGAATCAAACGCTTGCTCCTGGCGGTAGGGTTCACCGCATGCGATACGAGCCTTACAACAACATGGGATACACGTGCACTGCATGCCACAGACTATGTAACGTATATTATCAGCGAGCGCCCCATATCACCGAGCGCCCCACTT
>LJJS01000515.1:0-89024 GCA_001447215.1 Diaporthe aspalathi
GAAAGGGTACGTGGCATCCGTTTTTGGGTACGCGAATATCCGTTCTCTAGAAAATACCATTGGAGAGCGACCGAGAAGAGGATCAATCAGTTTGACCACTTCGCCACAACCGTCCCGGGCAGCCGCAACTATTCGGCCTCTATCCCTCTCCACTTCGTACACCAACGCTCCAACGACAGCAACGCCATTCCAGTTCTCCTCCTCCATGGCTGGACGTCTTCCCACCTCGACTGGTCACGGGTCATCAGGCCTTTGGCTCAGAACGGCAACACGACTTTCCACGTCGTGGCCCCCGACCTCCCCGGCTACGGCTTCAGCCCGGCTCCCATCCAGCCAAGCATGGGCCCACGAGAAATGGGCGCAGCCTTCGACGCGCTCATGAAGCAGTTGGGTTATGAGAAATACGGCGTCGTATCCACTGATCTTGGCTGGGTACTCGGCATGTGGATGGCCCAAGACTTCGCAGACAACCTGATCGGCCTGTTTACTGATTTCTACCGCGTCCCGCCACTGTCTTCTGACATTGTACGGCAAGCTATGAACCAGACTACAAAGGAGGAAAACGATTTCATCAACGTCTCGAATGCGTGGGACTCATCTCATGCAGCCTATGCTGCAGTACAGATCCAGAAGCCACAAGCCTTGTCGCTTGCAATGACCGACAGCCCTGTTGGCTTCGCCGGCTGGTTGTGGGACCTCAGATATGCTATCAGCGACGATTACTCCTATGCCTACGAGGAGCTCATCACAGACGCGTTCTTGCTGTGGATTCAGTCACCCTACGGTAGCATGCGAAGTTGGTTAGAATTCAACACGGCAAGTGTTCCCGGCGAGACCGGTTATCAGCCCATGACTTTGATCTGAGAGAGTGCTAACGGGCTCGTAGCCTGCGTCCTTAATGCTGCCGAGGACCGAGGTACCAACTGGAGTCTCGCAATGGGGAAACGTCAATGGCCCGTTCCCGTCCCTTTCGCAGTTCCCTTTACTGGTAAGTGTCTTGGTGTGTGGCAACGTCTACTGAACCGTAACTAACACATTGCCAGCCCCGGCATTGGGCCGAAAGGACGTCAAACGTCGTCTACTGGAAACGACGCGCATTTGGAGGCCATTTTCCATTTATTACTCACCCGAACATGTGGGTTACTGATATAAAGGAGTTCTTCTCAAGCTTATATAACAAGTAATGAAAGGAGGAAAGAACCTTAAGGGTTTTTAGTTATATATATTATAGCTAGCAAACTAATAGTTAGTTGTAAATTAATGATAAGGTTGAGATTAATATAATATTTTATAGTTATTCTATAGGTTTAATTAAATAAATTATAAATCTTTAAAAGTTTTAACAATTAATTAAGGCCTTAATAAGACTTACAAAGTAATTATTACGTAAATATAGCTAAAACATAGTAGTAAAAGTAAGTATAAAGTTAATTACTAATAAGTTATAAAAGAATTGAATTTTAAGTAAACTTAAGCTTATTTTATATAAAACTCTATCTCCTTTAATTTTAAATATTATTTTTATTTAATATTATAATAAGTAAGTATCTTAGCTTATTAGTAAATATTTATTAGTAAGTATTTATTAATTAAACGCTTATACTTACTTTATTAGTAATTACTTTCTTATATAAAAATAGCTAAATAAAGAATAAATAAATTAGGTTCTTACTTTATAAGACTTTTTTAATATTTTATTTAAAGATATATTAATTATAAAGTTTAAAAAAATTAAATTAATGATTATTATTAAACTAAAAGATTTTAATAAATTATATAATTTAAAAAATTAAATTAAAATTAAATTTTTAAACACTAGTTTTTGTAAATTTATTAATTAAAGTCTAATAAAGATATATTTTATAATAATTAAAGATAAATAAAAAAGTTTAAAATGTTTTTATTAATTTAAAGTTAATAAATAAATCTAAGATAAATTAAACTTATTAATATTTAATTTAATAAAAATAAAAATTAAATAAATTTTAAAAATAAGATTTTAGAAAAATTAATAAAAATTATTAAATAGTATAATCTATAAATGAATAAAATTGAAATAAATTATATTACAAATATAGATTTAAAATAAATATTAAATAAATTATAAATTAACTTAATTTAAAATTAAAAATATAAAGCTTTAAATTATTTTAATTAGATATAGGTATCTAGATTAGTACTAGTATTTATTTACTTTTAGTATAAAAAATAATTAATTTTAATAATTTAATTAACTAAGAGTTTAAAGCTATCAAATCTTATTATATATTAAAAAATAATAATAATATTTAAAAACTATTTTAATTATTTAAAAAAAACCTTATATTTATATTTATATCTACTGTCTCTAGTAACTTACTAGGAAATTCTAATTACTATTAAATCTATTAGTTTAAACCCTAAGTTACATAATTAAATAACCTAAATTTATTAGGTTTTTTAATATTAAATGTTAATAGCTATAACTTAAATTAACTAGTACTTCTACAAAGATAATTTATATAGGTTACTAGACTAAAAACTAATATAGTAATAGACTTACCAAGGATATAATATTAGGTTATTCCTTTATAACCTGAAATATTAACTAGGATCGAGGGTAGCTAGGAATATCAACAACTCCGTCAGCCACGTAATTATAACAAGACCCAGAGCAACCAATATTACCACCATTTGTTATCAAAAGTTTCTGCTTCCCGCCGGCGGCACTCCCCTGGGGTGTGTTGATGATGCGCAATTCTCTTGAGTACGCCGACCATTGACCAACATGAAGCGGCTTCCAACCGTTGTGATCAATAGCGTCCGTGTTGACAAAGATTTCCTCGCGGGAATTTCCGTTGGCGATGAAGACCCCGTTGCTTTCGTGCCCAGGCTCCAGGGTCCAGATGACATAGGGACTGCCTTC
The DNA here is from genome assembly GCA_001447215.1 of Diaporthe aspalathi. Classification (NCBI taxonomy): domain Eukaryota; kingdom Fungi; phylum Ascomycota; class Sordariomycetes; order Diaporthales; family Diaporthaceae; genus Diaporthe; species Diaporthe aspalathi. The sequence continues at coordinate 2,906 of LJJS01000515.1, forward strand.
AGGGTTTCCACTATTTCCTGGTATGAGCGGATAATCGGGAGCGGCGCCGAATTGGAGGGGGTCTTGGGACACCTTGTGGTGGACAGGGCAGCCGCCGTTGAGGCCACAATTCTCAAATGTCATGACGTATTTCTTGGAAACGGGGCTGTATGCGACTGTTGCCATGCCAGGACGCTGTTGAAAGTCGTCCTTGACGACATCATTGACTTCTGTACTCCAGTCGCGAAGATTGCTGGTTGTTTTATGAGAGAGTTTCTGGTTGTACTTGGGGTCTGCTTGGGTAGAGTAGTAGCAGATGAGCTGGCCTTCATGCATCATCAGGAATGGTTCCCAAACAGCCTTGTTGCCTGTGGTCGTAGTTTCAGGGCCTGGACCATAGACAATGTGACTAACAAACTCCCAATTTTTGCCTTGGTTTGTGCTGGCGTAGAGATCGATGTACGCTTGGGAGAGGTTTCGAGGAGTCGAGACGCCGGCAAGTAGGATAGTCCCCGTGGGGTAGCCTCCGAAATCCTGCGGAAGAGAATACAGGAAAGGCTGATACCAGTTACCCCAGCCGTTGACCTGATCCTCCACCCTTGAGAAGGGCTGGTACGAGGCGCCACCATCGGTCGACTTGTAGATGGGGAAGTAGGTGTAGGTCACGTCGGGATCGTAGTCTTCCCAGGAAAGGAGGAGTGACAAGTCCGGCAGCTGAAGGGTCCGACCGTACAGAGTGCGCCAACTAGTGGCTGTCTGCTTCGGCGTGAAGACTGCATTGTCGTTGAAGTTTGTCCACGGCTGCGCAGCTCTGGGCGACACTGAAGCCGCCAGAGCTGTGGCTACAAAGGTAGCAGCAACGAAGGAGTAACCTGTAATCATGATGATCGAAGAGGAGACGAGAAGCAAGAAAGCCGCAGGGAACCTTTTATGAGGCAGCGATGAACTCGGAGAGATGTATTACAGGAGTAAGTCAAGGGCGCAAGGTAGATATTTTATATACCTTGACACCGCCGTCTGAACCGTGAGGTGCACACAATGTTACCCGGCGAGTTCGTACAACTAGTTTGACCCTGGATACGGAATAATTAGGGCCATGGTAGGAATCGAGGATAGCTTGACTCGGAGTCGTCAATATTTCAAGACCGACTCGAACATAAAAGCTTCGCACTTCACCATTCTACGAGGAAGCGCGCGTATCGTATTATTGTGCTCGCTTTAGTAGATGGCGAGGATGAGCATTCAACCGCCAAGTCAAGGCCTTAACCATTTTAACCATTCCAACCATGGAATAGGTCAGGACATTCTTGGCGCAAATGCGGCCCCGCAGCCAATTATATCCTTCGTATTCCGATCCTTGCATTTGCGGGGTAGGAATTGGTTGTCTACGCGTCCTGAGAGTCAAGCAAACGCGATGTTATTATCGTAAAAGTTCTTGTACCCGTAGAGCACGTCGAGTTGTCCATTCATGAGCCTGTCTTTGCTGACCTCAACGCACCCAGTGGCGATTCCGGAGACGTATGAGGAGATGCGGCGGTCAAGCCAATGAGAAGAGGTTAACTCCGACTGGGGGCACATGCTCACCCGAGGGGCACTACAGCAGTGCGGTCCTTGGACGCTTTACCGAGGGCGTTCAGGTACATAGGCCGCCTAACGAACTGTCATTGTTTCCGCAAAGGCAGCAGCGGAGGTGGGTACACGGCCGACTTCCGAATACCGACCAGAGAGCAGCCTTGCTCGCCCACCACTCTACTCTATCCATCCCCGTCCAGTACCATGCGACCACCCAAAGCCTGCCACAGATGCCGGGAAAGTAAACGGAAATGTACTCGTCAGAATGGTCAGGTCGGAGACGCCTGCGATCAGTGCCAGGCCAAGAATTTGAGGTGTACCAGTTCCTTCACAACAAGTGCTCCGGCCCGACGTCTTCCCCTGCTACCTAGAAGTGAGAGCCCCAGAGAGGCAACCATCCCCGTGCCCAACTCGGATGATGTGACTCTCGACGTCGCTGTCCGACTCGTGGACTTTTATCTTACTAAGCTCCACAACCGACCTCACAGCCTATTCCATCCGGTCACATTACGTGCCCAGGTGCAAGATGGCTCCATCAACAAGGCACTCCTCCTGGCCGTCTGCAGCATGGCTGCGAGGTTTGATGAGGATGACCTAATAAGATCCTCGGAGAATAGCTACATGGATGAATCCAAGCGCCTGTTACTTGCCGACATCGAGAGAATCTGTATTGAAAATGTGCAAAGTTGCGTATTGCTTGCCAATCTCTACGCTGCCCATCTGAATCCATCATCAGAGGCCTTATTCTTCCGTAGGTGTCAGAGTCCCTCAATGGTCGTTGTAGGTCATCTACTCACCAAGACTAGGCATTGCGGTGAACTTGCTACAAATAATGGATTCCGGCAGTGCTTGTCCAGCAGCTACCACACTGGTGGACCGTGAAATCAGAAGGCGAGCATGGTGGACCCTATACATGGCCGACCGATGGTCGTCCTCTAGCCTCGGACTGCCACATCAGATTCGTGATACGGACCTGGCTGTCGATCTCCCCATGGACGAAACCATGTTCGAGTCCCTAACTCCAGACGAGACGAAGCTCAACAGCCCATGGCAACCTGGGTTGTGGGCACACAAGATCTCCTTGGTCCGGCTGTTCGGTCCGATCCAGGATTTGAACCACCGCAGCGTCTATGGCAATGTCAGCAGCGAAGAGCTCGAGTCAAGGGTTGCATCTCTCTCAAGGCTGCTGGAAGACTGGGAGACGGTGATTCCCCAGGACGTCAGAATGAACACAGAGAACCTTCAACGTCACATCCAAGCAGGTCACGGCGGCGCATTTGTTGCCCTCCACCTTGGTTATCACCATTACGCAACCTTGCTCTACTTTCGCTTCCTCGAACTAGCAGCATCGTCGTCACCTTTTACTGCACTGTACCGCACCAAGTGCAAGTCTCATGCCTCGTCGTACAGTGAGCTGCTCAGGCTTGCTCGTGGAAAGGAGAACTGTGAGGTCATCTACCCAACCGTCGGCCACATGGCCGTTGTCTCATCGTCAGTATTGCTGCATACGCTATTGTTTAGCGATGAAGAAGACCTTCAAAATGCTCGCGATGCCCTCAATGCCAACTTTGAAGCGATTCTGGAGCTGAGAAAATATTGGCCGAATACGGCTCCCATGGTATCTTTGTCACTTTGAGATACGTTGAGCGCACCTTGAAACACACTAACCGTTGCTAGATCCATCGACTCGTCACATTTCAGAATTTCTGTCTACTCTCCAAAGACTACAGAACACACAAGCTCGACGGCTGGATGCTACGTTTTCTGATCGAGTATTCGTTGCCGCTGGGAGAGAAAGACGTGGCTCCGGTGACATCAGGCATGGATCTTGACATGGATAGTTTCTCCGCTCGAACCCAAGCTGTGACTGAGCAGGGTAGATACACTACTTTTGAGATTGATGATAGCCTATACCAAGCTGCCTAATCAGAAATAGAGTAAAACGTCACCTCAGCAATCATGGTCCTCGCTGGAACAGTGACCGATATGGGAAAGCCACCATAGTCAGGGTCCTCGTTTGGCATCATGGCAAACGCGCCACTCCTCGTTTCGTCTCCGTTCAGAACACGCACTGTTCTCAGCCGACCTGTCTCTTCATCATCAACGGCCTTTTCCTCGAACTTTAAGATGCCGGTGAAAGTGCTATCCTGCGCTACAGCCTTCGCGCTGACCTGGAAACCCCAGCCGATTAGTAGGAACTTGCCATGGCCGCGGTTGATGACCGTGCCTGCACCTGGCCCGGGCTTTCCGAAGACGAAGCATCGATCAATCGAGATCTCGAAGTCACCCCACGTTTTCTTGACAGGTCTAGATGGACTACCAGAATCACCCTCTGGTATCTCGTCAAAGCAGAAACCGATAGACGAGTCGGGATGACGCTGGGCCTCGAGCACAATCGCTGAAACGGACTTGAGTAGCCCGTAATGCTTGGTGAAGGGGCTATCCTCAGGGTCCACAGTATCGACACCAAATGGAGCCACGCCCATGGCCGCATAAGATCCATAGGCAATCCAAATGCGACGAGCACCGTATTCATCCCGCCGTTGTTCGGGGATGAAGAGTGGCTGGTTCCGGTGCCGGTACTTGGAACAAGACCTCTCATAATCGTTGAGATAAATGTCAGGACCTAGGAAGTCCAGCTTGGGTGCGAACCGCATCCACACATCCATCACGTTGCTCACGGCACCGCCAGAAGGGTAGTCACCGGGCATGCCGCCTCCACCCACGACAACAGGAAAGTCATTGTCCGAATCTTCTCCGGAATAGTTCATCCAAAGATTGGTATAATGAGGAATGGGGTATTGTTTCTTTCCGGCGGCTGCGACTTCGTTGACGTAGAGTGCGTAATGATATGCCATGAACAGCTCGTCTGTTCGTGGACTTGATCCGAAAACGGCTTCCCAGTCTCTTCTTCCAGTATTGGGGCCTTCAGAGCGGGGTTTAAACTGGGTTAGGTTCTGCTCCTTTATATCTTGATTAAGCTGATCCCAGTCCGAAGAAAGGAAGTCCCCCAAGTCGTCTGGCACGGGTTCGTGGAAGGTCTTTTCGGCGAGCTCAGATCCATCTCGTGAATCTCCGAGTAGACCACTTTCATTCTCGACCTGGACCATCAGGACCGTGGAATGCGACTCGTCGAATTGTCTTAGATGTTTCATGAGGACGCCAAAAGCTTTCGCGTCGGCTTTGCGGCTCTCTGGGTTGAATATTGATAGCACATCAGCCGTCTCGAGACGGCCGCCCGCTTTACGCAGCTTGGCTCGAGGGAAGCGCTTTGGGTCTTGTTTGACCCACGGCGGCGCGTACGTTGAGAGCCCTATGTTATTGTCAACAATTTCGTATTGCATGTATCATGGATCCGAGCACAGACTTACCATTCTTGAAAGAGCCAAACCAAAGCAGCACGAGATGCATGGAATGCTTGCGTGCCGCGAGAATGATCTCGTCGAGCACAGAAAAGTCGAAGGCATCTTCCTCGGGCTCGATCATTTCCCAGGTGACGCAGCCAAGCAGGGTGTTGAAATTCGTGTCCTTCATCTTCTGCCAAACCGGCTCCATGTACTCGACCGATGTCAAGGAGGAGTTTTGAAGCTCGCCGGCCCGTATGAGAAACGGGCGTCCTTTGACGATGAGCTGCTTGGAGTTCTCATTCTCCGCCAGGTGAGGGAGGTTGGTGTTCACCTGTCCCATGTTTGAGACTTTTTTGGCTGTAATATCAAGGAATGTCATTGTACTCGGGTGATAGGTAAGACTGATGTTTAGATTCTAAGGGGATGAAGCGGTACTGAGATTCATCGTCAAAAACGCAGAGAGAGAAAGAAGAGAAAACATGAGAAGTTGTGTGCGAGCGCTATGAGAGGCCCAAGGACTCCTAGGTCGCGGAAATGGGCCACCATGATTGGCTCATACCCCGAGCATGGCTCTTGGGGATTCAACCTTCTCCGCTCAGACGGCTCGGGATAGTGACCTCCTATGTCACCCAAACGCCGGTACCGGATCCCACATCAGATCAGAACAATATCATCAGCATCCTCCTCCTCCCAATAAACTGCCTCTCCGAACATTATGCCATGAACGTAACAGTCGCCAACTAACTCGTAGCGCACAGGATCCGTGCATTGCTCCCTCAACACGACGGGAAATCTGCAGCCGTGGAGTATCGCGATGACGTCTTTCTCTTTAGTGTTGCGAGGCACAAGACCGATCTTGACCTCGTCTTTCAACCTCTTCGTCCCATTTTCCACTCTTACCTGAACGAACCGTCGACCATATGCCCTGCGTGTCGCCGTCTTCCAAGGAGGCCACGGTGAGCCTGTCCGAACTTCAGTCTGTGTCTCTTGAGCGTGCTTCAAAGTTCTGATGACATCCAAAGCGCTCCTTCCGTCCTTGTCGTCCAGGTCCTTTTTGAGACTTGCGAAGAAAAGAACGGCGGAGACACCTTCTTCAAGAGTGATAGAGTGTTGTTGCGTCGGGTGAAGCAAGCACTTTTGAAAACTGGCTAGGTCATATTTTCGCTGTTCAATACCACCGGCAGGAAACAAGGTTTCCACTTCGCAAAGAACCTTCCCTCGTGTCAACAGTTCACTCAGGTCGGAATGGTGCAGCCCACCAACGTGTTCTCTTCCCAGTGATGCGTCCCACTCGATCTCAGAGGGCTTCACAAATACGTTGTCCAGAATCGGACAATACCACCGATTATCGGTGTTACTATCCCAATTAGGGACCCAAGAAGGCAGCGAGTTGCCATCAACCCGTACCGTGCCATCGGAGTCAAGTGTTGTCTCGTGACAAACATATACTTGAGCTCCCAATATGTCCAAACATTTCGTGTCTTGTATGATGGCCCTTGCCATCTTTGTGTAGACAGAGGAAGCATTGTCTGTGTAAGCCTCTGGGTTGAAGCTCGTAGCAAGCGGTTTCCATAGACTGTAGTATGCCATCACCTTGTCCTTTGCAAGGGTAGCTTTGAAAGCTCGGCTCAACATCATGAACCGGAAGACGTGGACTGCTTGGTCGATCTTGCTGCCACGGCGTTCACTATCGGAGCACCTTTTCCAGGCGTTCGATGCGGATACTCGGACATTATAATATTCTGCATCTGAATAGATCCCTCCTGGATTGCGGTCGAGCGCGTTTGCGGAAAACAATGAAAGCCTGCCCAAGGAGAATGAGTGCAGTCCAACAAGGAAGCAGCACTCCTTTGCCACACCAATCTCTTGACTAACCCAGCTCCTCTGGATCCAAGGACTCCTCCATGTATATCGGATCGCTTCCAAAAGGTCAGTTTCGACTTCTGGGTGGTCTAGGAGCGTGTTTATATCCTTCTGATTATGTGACTGAACGAAGCGGATGAGCGACTCAAGTTGATCATACGCTAGACTGCATCCAAGCCAGACCAGAACTCTTTCAGCCTTACTGTAAATTTGGTCCATGATACTGATTTGATTGGCCTTCTCGGTGATGGTCTCCTTGGTTTCAGCCTCCTTGGTGCCAGCATTCTTGCTGCCGTCATTCTTGCTGTGGGTGTTTTCGCCGTCATTCTTCTGATTTATACAAAGCTGGTCAATCCAGATGTACTTCTCATGCTTGGTGAGCCCAGGAAAGTCTGGTCTGCTGATCTCCCCAAACCTGGAGATGTAGAACAGAGACTCCAGCAAGCTCTTGGTCAATCGAACATAACCGTTCTCCTGATCACCATGACCTTGGATAGGGATTTTGTACTCCTGTTCACCTGTCCCCCAACAGTAAGAAAGTGCTTCAAAAGATGTCGTGCCATTCAATGGTACGTGAATGATCTCGACCTGATGTATGAGCGAGTCTTTGGTTGAGGTAATCTTGAGTAGCCGGATATCTCCCGGGGCTAGGGGTTTGTATTCGTACACTCTTGGTGGTGGATCGCTTGGATTAATCTTGAGGTTGCATAGAGCAACTTCGGCAGCTCTGCGAACCGCCTCGAAGTCTTCCTGAGTAACGATTGGCGGACTTTGTTCCATGATGTGACCAAATGGCGTCAGTACTCTCTTGCTTGTTGTGAGATGACAGGCAGCGGCCCACTGAGGTACTGGCTCCCGTGATTTCCTTGTTGGTTACTAGAAGACCAGTGAAGATGGTCGACCCCGTGGGAAGCAAAAGTGGCTCAAATGGAGCTAGATGTGCTCTGAAGTGTGGCCGGAGTAACGATAAGATGAGCAGGATAGACGAGAACGGGGGGTTAACTACATATATATGAGGAGTTATGGCAAATATAGGAAGTTCTAGCAAGACAGCGGAAGAAGAACCATTGGAGCAAGAAGACGTGGCGTCGCCCTGCACAATCGATGGATATGCACTGCCGCTCGCTTGTGTAGCCTATCAGGCCAGCAATGCGGAGAGCCCTGCAGCTACTGAGCTGAAGACTAATCAATGACCTAGGACCCAGCGAGATGCAGGAGCCTAATGCACGTGTTGGTTTCGGCCGTCCCAACGAGTGGGTCATGATGGTTCACTCATGCTAAAAGTTGAGGCGCTTGGGTCTTTGCACATCGTTTAATGCCGTCTTTCTGATCCGGGCGACGGGCTGCAAATGTTTGAGGCTGCATTGTAGCTGATGCGCTCGACGGTATATTTATTCCGAATAGCCTCAAGGACACGACCGTTGTTGGCGATGTCCTCAACGCACAGCACATCTTCAAGGACACCACAACGCCCTAGCTGGTGTGACCCGTCGCATCGATAGAGTTGAATGAATCAAAACTGAGCGATTCCGAATCTTGGAGCAACCTTGAAATTTATGAGAATTCACCAAAAGTTCTGCTCTAGCTGCTGAACGAAACTGCTTATTGCAAGCCCCTCCACGCTCCCGGATTGTGGACTCCCATACCAACCCCGTGATTACGTGCAGGCTGGGGGTAGACACGAACTCAGGCAATAGCAATTTTGTTCCTGGAAAAACACTCATACGGGAGACAGTAATAGTGACTCTAGGGAAACGACCTGCGTTCGGTTCCAACATAAGAATTCGAAGAGTGTGTCGATACCATATCATTGGTAATGACAGTACTGCTTCGCCTATGAACATTGGAGTATGTGAAGTAAGGTATTCGTACTCTCTGTGGGATTTAGAAAGCCTCTCGACTCATCCGGAGTATGCAGTAATATGACGTGCACAAGGTTATTAATTCTACCCAGAGGAGCTTAAGTGGCTAGATACGGCCAATAGTGCGTTGCATTGTACAATGCAGTATAAATGGCTCTCGGGAGTACAGCATATCGGTATCCCGTCTTTGGCATCGACCTCGGACGCCCCTCCTACAAGGTGTTGCGTATCAGATGCAACGAGTATCCCGAAATCGAGCGAGTGCGGTTCCTCGTCTCAAAAGCCATAGTTTTTTCTTTCATCAAAATATCTGATGTTACCCTCTGCTAAAGCTAGCAATTGACCAATCATCATCAGAATCAGAAGTAGAGAATGAGATTGAGCTGAAATCATCGGAGTCTCCACTCCTCGCCTTGTTAGCACTGGCTGCCCCCGCCACATCGGCCTGTACCAGTTCCATGTTCAAGCCCTCCCGGTCCCCATCAATATAGTCAGGTATGAAGAGCTGCGAGAAGTTATTTGATTTCAGTCTGTCGGTGGACAAGGGGCTGGTGATAAGCATTTTGACTGTCTTGTCTGCTCTCGCTGCAGCCCGAAGTAGACCTCCAATCGCTTTCTCGGCGAGCACGCTTGAGCCAAGTAAGCGACAAGCATTGTCGATCACGACAATAACCAGATCATTGTCAGCAAGACCTTTGAGAAGCTTTTCAAGAAGGTCAAGTGACTTGGAAACGCGTAGCTGTGACTTGCGGCGAAGGCCAGGGTCTTTGAGCAGCTCCTGTGCCATGGTGCCACTGTCCCGTTCCATGAAATGACCCATCAGCTGAGCGTTGAGGCTGTTCATCATTCCAATAGGGCCTGAAGATCCTTCATCATATTCTTCGTTTGCATGTAAGCCGCAGAAGAACGACAATACGGGGAAGCTGGCCTCCGAAATCAATGTCTGGGTGACGATGGCGACGGATGATGTTACCGCGTTGAACACCTCAGTCGGCCTTGTTTCAGAGTCAATAACCAACGTCGTTGATTCCTTGGATCTAAGCCATGATCGGAGTTCTGGTGATGCCATGATGAACTTGACACGGTCCATCTCTCTGAGGTTGAGATCCCAGACACTCTCAAGGCACTTTTCTATGTATGAGGAGTCACTGCGAGTTTGTCCCAGCTCTCGAAGCCACATTTCCATGAAGTCTGGTCGAGTTTGGAGTTCCGGACGGAACGTTTTCGAAGTTTTGAATCCAAAGTCTTCGGCACTTCTGGTAGCTGCCGATTCCAAATTAGCCTAGTTGGACAAGTCTGCCAATTATTCCAGTACTCACGCTTTCCAGTCCGGTTGTCGATACTAGGGTGTGCCATGTAGAAACTATATAACGCATTTTCGACGGCGATTTGAAGTTCCTCTTGTGTGACACTTCGCCTCAACCCCAACTCAATCTCCTGGCTGTCTTGCTTGTACTGCATGGCCTGGGACTCGAGAAAACGCGTCTTTTCATACAAGGCTTCCTCATCTTGCTTTTTCTGGCGAAGGAAGTCCGTAAGTGATTCCATGGCAATCATCGTTCTGACACCATTTTCTTCTACTTGTCCCAAGCGCTCGCTGTCGCAAATCCTGGCTTCGGAGTCAAATTCATCAACCCTTGTTGAAAGCATCTTTATTGCATCTTTGATATCATCGGCGTACTCTGAGCCCTTCACTGTCACCATTAAAACCCTCTCTACACACGTGTTAGTCAAAGACCGATGGTGGCGAAGACGACGGAAGGAATCAAAGATCGTACTCGCTAGGCCCTTCGTCAACTCCCCAACGATCCTTTCTAAGAGAACGAAAATGGCGACAAGTATTCCGTCAGCGCAAGCGCGCAAGTTGGGGGACTTGTAATGTACGCGTAGCTGTCGGTGAATGTGACCCAACTGTTTGGGGATCTCGCTGATTGCTTCACAGATTTGCTCGCGCAACTCATGAGCGCGCTGGGCAGCCTGATCGATTTTGTTTAGTCAACAGTTGACAGGCTCGTATTTCATCCTCAGAGGGGTTTCTGAATTTGTTGATAGGAAACAGGAGTGGAGCTAGGGCAGGTCATCATACCGACAATATCATGCTGAAGCCGCCACATATCACGGATCCGTACGTGTCGCTCGGCACAAAGGCCAACAACCTCTCCAGGGTCGAACTATTTTCGCCTACTCCACGAAAAAGCCTTCGAACGAGACCCATGCAAGTTTTGACCTGGCCAGCGCTCTTGTGGTCCTCTTGTAACTTTGTCGTGATCTCGAGAACATCCTTGAAGGTATAATCACGAGGATTCTTGAGTTTTATATTCATATCTTTATCTCTTCGCTTCTCCAGATGCTCGTGGAACTTCCGCAAGGTAAGCTGAAACTCGAGCATGTGGGCATGAGATGCCTTGTGGTAATCCTGACTGGGGGCCTGTGAGATATTGTTTTGATCCTTCAGGTGCAGCGCCCTACCTACTCAGTAATGACCCCCCTCGACACGAACTGGTCCATCTCTGGAACGAAATCTGAGTTTGGTCTCTTTGAGGCCGTGTCACCGAGGGCGGAGCCCTGTCTTGTCTCCAGAAACTCAGCGACAGGGTTGGTCAGCAGGTGGGACCTGGACACTGGACGTAGTTCCCCAGCCATGGCAAAGATTGAGGGAGACTCCTGAATAGTCCGCAAAACGAATGATTTAACAATTCCAGGCAGTCAAAATAAAGCTTTGAGACGGCAGCGTTATCTGGGAAGTTGAAATGTCGCAGACTGTACAGTTCGAGGTGCCGGAGAGCCTCGTTGGGGCCTGGAAATGTGGCCAAGTCTAATGCGCTGACGACATTTGAAGGAGGGCTACATTTCACGCCTAATAGAGACACAAGCCGGTCGGTCTGAAAGCAGGCAGCAACGTGCGCTGGTGGCTTACAGGGTGGCTGATCCACTTGTCTTACCCCCCTGTTGTACGCGAGAGGTTCATTGGACACCCTTCCCGAAAATGTCGCCGATCAGATGATGGGCTTGGTGAGGTGTAACACACCACAATGCGCTCGACAGGGCAAACATCAGCATTTAGATTGATAAGCCTCTTTGCCCCCAACCCCGCGTGCCCGCTTGGGAGCCTAGCCGAAATTCAGCCTCACAATTTGGCTATTTGTTACGGCACTCATTCTCGTGTTCTTGTGCTGACACATCGTTACGTTCTTTTCACAGTAATTTGACACAGGCTTTGCTCCTCTCTTCCCAATCTCTCAGTTCAAACATTGAACCCCACAACGTCCCTATTACTTTCAACTATCGAATATGAGTTCGACTGCTCAAGAACAGATTGAGGTGGGACGAGAAGAGCCCACAAAAAGGCAGAAGGTGCATGAAAATGACAAGACGGCGAATTCCGATGACGAGACTGACGATGTACGGGAGTCATCTGCGGACTCGAAAATCGATCTAACGAAGTGGACATCAAAGTTCACGAAGTACATCACAGCATTAGAAGATCGTATCAAGGAACTCGAATCCAAGACAGATATTGGAGCCGAGACAGGGGGCAAGAAAACTCGACGGAGCCGAGACTCTACTGAACCTGTGCAATTCTTCCTGGCGAGCGAGGAGCCCCGTCTAGACAAGGGAGCTACAAAGGACAATAGATGGAAAGTGAAGGGCACTTTCATGTCGGAGGTGGACGAAAATCCACTGATCAGAGTCCTATACCGCAGAACGGGAGCCGACGTGGATAGTAGCCACGAACAGGAGCAGCAGGGAAACCCAAGCCCTGACGGCATTGACATACTGGAGATCCGCATCCATTCCAAGTCCATTGCAGATTTTGTTGATGAAGAACTGCAGTTCGAATTCAGCAAGCGTGGACTTCTTCATTTCACGAAGCCGTTCCGGCCTCTTATCAGACTGTTCGGGCCCATTGAAGAGCGCCTGACAAAGCTGGTGAACATACACGGGTGCGTCTATTCATCCACACTAAATGTATAGTTGCAAACGCTCAGAGCTCTTTAGACCACTGGATCCAAATGCATCGCCTCAACAAGCATCCACTGGGCTTTCCCAGGAGCTGGGTCCAACGCCACCATCGAGCGCATCACTGCCGGTACCCCCAACCTTTCCCAGGAGAGTATCCGGTAGCAGTCCTGACGGAAAAGTCGAGTACCAAGACTTCCGAAACTTGTCTAAGTTTATGAACACATACCTCGGCCCCAAACTGAAGCTTTACGACGACTATGTCCATGCTCGAACGACAAAGGTGTCATTCGAAAATCTGTGGATGCTATTCGACGTTGGTGACATTGTGTATAGTGCATCAAAGAAAGAGGGTTACAAGAGTGAGTGAACCAATACCTTTTTGTGAGATGCATGACATGGGCTGGATGGTTTATGGTTAATTGGTTTTTCTTTCTGCCTGTAGTTCAGCATAGCACGGACTCCGATGCGACGAACTACACTACTACGGCTGGGATTCTTCCCCAGGCTTATAAGGTACTAGGGACACTGGGTGGAATTCCCTTGAAGAAGAGCCTTGCCATGGATTTCGACTCGGCGGATATCCAGACCGCGAATGCTTCCCAGAGCACAGCTGTTGGAGGCAGCAGGTATAAGCTGAGCCCTCTTCTAGTGTTCTGCTATTACCTGGACTTCAATGGATCGCGTATAATAGATGTCGAGGACGCGTTCAGGTTCCCACCGTTCGATGGAGAAAAGGAGGTCACTTCGCTGGATGGCTATCCGCTCCGTTACAAAAAGAAGTCAACCCAGATCCGCGATGACTTGGACGCCAGGGGCAGAGCTTTCATCGACATGATGATTGTTCGCCACAAGAAATACGACGGGATGGCGGCCACGGAGAAGAAAGAAGAGGTCAGTTGAGATGGCTACCTTTAGTCGTCACCCCTAATCGAGAAGAACGATAAAGCTGACAGCGGTTAAGATCAAAAGCGATGTCATCATAGACATGGATCTGGCCATGGAGGGCGAGCCCTGGGTCTATTCCTGGTCCGGTACCAAGTCTATGCAACAGACATGGTTCAAGAAGGTCTCCAAAGAAGTTATGGAGGTTCCGAAACGGACCTGTAACCATACCTCCTGCCATGACCCTAGCTGTGTAGAGGATGTCTACGTCGAGCAGCAAAAACAGACATTCACAGATGTTTGGCCCGAGCTTGATGCAAAAATGGAGCAGCATGAGCTAGTGAAGATCAGCACCGAGGAACACATCGACCGCTGCAAGAAGGTTATGGAGAGAGAAAACCTGCTGGTGCTTTTCCCCGGCATAGTTTCAGGATATTCGTTGAGGAATCGCAAGTGGGGTAAGCAGTGAAGAATTTGAAGTGTGTGTCTAAATATGACTGGGCTGTTAGCTGACCTATTCTGCTTTCAGTGAGGCTCGACATCAATCAGCTTCAAGATGTCACCTATCAGGACGGCTGGAGCGAGCTGGTCCTACCAAAAGGACACAAGAAGATGGTACAGGCCATGGTGGAGACTTTCGCGACACAATCAAGGCTGAAGACAACTCAGCGCGATGTTGAGGCATCTACAGAAGAGGTCGACAGATTCGGCTTCGATTTGGTCGAACAGAAAGGACAAGGCTGCATCATCCTCTTGCATGGCGCCCCGGGCGTGGGCAAAACATCAACGGCGGAGTGCGTCGCTTCTTATACAAAGCGACCTTTGTTCCCCATAACGTCCGGCGATATCGGGTTCTCTCCAGAGGACATCGAGAACCGACTGCAAGAGAACTTCAATCTTGCTCACAAATGGGGCTGCGTCCTGCTCCTCGACGAAGCCGACGTCTTCCTTGCAAAGAGGAATAAAGAGGATATCAAAAGGAACGGACTAGTCTCCGTTTTCCTCCGAGTGCTGGAGTACTATTCCGGGATTCTCATTCTCACCACCAACAGAGTGGGTGCATTTGACGAAGCGTTCCACTCGCGTATCCACCTCAGCCTGTTCTACCCGTCGCTTGACCTGAAGAAGAGCCTCAAGATATTCGACACTAATTTCCGACGCATCGACAAGCATAACGAAGATCGGGCCAAGAGAAAAGACGCGCCCATGGAGATTCAGGATAAGAAAATTCGGCAGTACTGGAAGAACAACTACGAAGTCCTCAAGTGGAACGGACGCCAGATTCGCAACGCATTCCAGACGGCCATGGCACTCGCTGATTGTGAAGCCCGGGAAAAGAACACGTCGCCGATCATCACCGTCAAGCACTTTGAGACGATCGCCAATGCATCTGTCGATTTTGCGAATTACATGGCTAGGGTGCAAGGAGGCGAGGCGGACCAGATCGCACAGATTGACCGGACGCGGCTGGGTCATAACCCTGAGATTAAGAGGGCGCTGAAGAGGATACAAAGTGATTCTGAATCAGAAGAGTCCGACGACTCCGGGTCAGAGGACGCCTCGAGCGGGAGCAGTGATGAGCAAGAGAGGAAGAGTCGCAGGAAGTCGAAGAAAAAGACAAAGAACAGGGATACTAGTAAAGAGAAGAGCAAGAAAGAGGACAAGGGGAAGAAGAAGTCGAGGAGTTCCAGAGGAAAGAGCCGTAAGGACGAGGGGTCAGAAAGCGAAAGCGAATGATTGGGAGTTTGCCCGGGTTCCAGTGCGAAGCTGCTGCCCTCGCATATAATTAACCCAGTGGAGTATTGTATCGAAGCAAGAAGTAGAGCGATAGCATGCTTGTTTTTGGTCGCACGGGACACAAGATAGCGATTGGGACGCCCCAGAATCAGCTTGGGTCCGGATTTGGGGAAACCAATACTGAAGAGCGTGATACCATAGATCAATTGACGATACATGTCAACTGGTGAGTATTGTTTGTAGGCAGTCTGACTTCATGCTGGTGAGCTGAAATTGCAATGGTGATGGCCGTGCAGAATCTTCTGGAGCGTTTATAGGTGGATCTGCCAGTGATCGATGGCTTGCATAACTATTGTTCCGGGCTACACCGTATTCAGTGATAATTGCGATGATATTCGTATTGGTCTAATTAGGTGATAGGTGAAAGCCTCAACTCACTCACCATTGTAGTCCTCAAGGAGTCAAGAGCCTTTGTAGATGGAATGAGGGTGCAAACATGATAGTTCCGGTTAATTGAATTAGCCAAGGCCGGAATTGGTCACGGGGTTCGTCGACGTAGCATCCTCTCGGCTTTCTCCACTACCGACACAATTTAACTGGGCGGCCGAGCTCTGATTGCGCTATAGCTGCGCCTATAGCTAACGGCTACCCCGGACCATTATGCCAAGTCGTTCCTCGACTGTGTCTACCCTGTTTGGCGGAGAATTGCTTAGGTCAACTTGGCTTGAAGCTCCGAATACCACATGGTCGTATTACCCACTATACAGTATAGCTTGAGTCGACAACAAGCCATGCGCACCAATAATCTTTTACCATCCATGGATGTGAAAGTTGCATTCTCTTACCCCGCCCCAATGAGAGGAGTCGCTCTTGCGACCAGGTGTTGCGAAGAAGTATATATCGTGGCATGTCGAATAATTCATTTCGTTCAAGTGCTCATTCTGTGATCTGCTTCCGGCTCCAGTCGCTCTGTCCGTACTCGTTGGCAGCCGCCATTCTTCCACTTAATCATGTTGCTTCATACCTTCCTCGTCGGGTGTCTACCCGCGGCCATCTTGACCTCTGCCCAAAGCATCCCGCCCATCGCCGTCCCGGAGGTAGGAGTCACCGCATATCCTTTCGACCTGAGTCAAGTGGCGCTGAGCAGCAGCCGCTGGACAGACAACCAAAATCGAACGCTGAACTACCTCCGCTCTGTGAATGTAGATCGACTACTGTACAACTTCAGGGCAACGCACAAGCTCTCCACCAATGGCGCTCAGGCAAATGGCGGATGGGACGCGCCAACATTCCCTTTCCGCTCGCATGCACAAGGACATTATCTCACAGGCTGGGCGCAGTGCTACGCGACTTTACGCGACACCACATGCCGAGATCGCGCGACGTACTTTGCGGCTGAACTGGCGAAATGCCAGGCGAACAACGGCGCTGCAGGCTTCAATACTGGGTATCTGTCCGGGTTCCCAGAGTCGGAGTTCAACGCGCTCGAAGCTGGGACACTGAGCAACGGCAATGTTCCATACTACGCCGTCCACAAGACCATGGCTGGACTGCTTGATTCATGGCGCATCATTGGCGACACCAAGGCACGCGACGTCTTGCTCGCGATGAGTGGCTGGGTGGATCAACGCACGGCGAAGCTCACTACTGCCCAGTTGCAGAAGATGTTGGGCACCGAGTTTGGTGGCATGAACGATGTCTTGGCCAATGTCTATCAGCTCACGGGAGACAGACGGTGGCTTACTGTGGCCCAGCGGTTCGATCACACGGCCGTCTTCGACCCTCTCGCGAGCAACCAGGATCGCTTGAATGGACTTCATGCCAATACCCAGGTGCCGAAATGGATCGGTGCTGCTCGGGAATATAAGGCGACTGGCACCCAGCGCTACTTGGACATTGCACGGAACGCCTGGGATTTTACCGTCAATGCTCATACATATGCCATTGGGGGCAACAGCCAGGCAGAGCACTTCCGTCCGCCGAATGCGATTGCGCAATACCTCACCACCGACACCGCTGAGCATTGCAACACCTACAACATGCTCAAACTAACGCGGGATCTGTGGACTATGGACCCAAATAACATCAAATACTTCGACTTCTACGAGCGTGCCTTGATGAATCACCTCATCGGGGCTCAAAACCCAGCGGACAGCCATGGCCACATCACCTACTTCACCCCCCTCAAGCCGGGCGGAAAACGAGGTGTGGGTCCAGCATGGGGCGGCGGCACATGGAGCACCGACTACGACTCCTTCTGGTGCTGTCTCGGCACAGCCGTGGAGACCAACACCAAGCTGATGGACTCCATCTACTGGTACGACAACTCCGGAGTCTTCGTGAACCTCTTCACGCCCTCGACGTTGGATTGGAAGCAGCGCAGTGTCAAGATTACCCAGACGACAACATACCCCGTCAGCGACACAACCACCCTTCAGGTGACCGGCACAGGTGACTGGACCATGCGCATCCGCATCCCGCAGTGGGCGTCCGGCGCAACAATCACCGTGAACGGACAAGCAGCAGGCGTGGCCGCGAATGCTGGGAGCTACGCTTCCATCAAGCGCCAGTGGGCCTCGGGGGACACTGTCGTTGTGAAGCTGCCGATGAAGCTGCGGACGGTGCCTGCTGCTGATAACCCGAGCATCGCGGCCATTGCCTATGGACCAGTGGTGCTGAGCGGTAATTATGGCAACACGGCTCTTTCCGCGTCTCCAAAACTCGAGCTGAGCTCGGTTCGCCGCACAGGTACTTCTAACCTCGCATTCACGGCGACGGCTGATGGCAAGGCGGTCAACCTGGGCCCGTTCTATGATGCACAAGGATTCAATTACAATGTTTACTGGGCGACTAGTGGTTCTTTGCCCGCTTCCACGTAGTTGTAGTAGTCAAACGTTTCTGAAAATTCAACAAATAATTCTGATGTCGTACACAGCTGAACCCATACCTGCCTAATTTTGAATCGCTACTGCAGCTGCAGAGAATCCTGAGACATTATGGACTGCGAGCATCCAGAATGCATACGCAGTTCAGCGTCTCGTACTAGTTCTGCATGCGTCTCTTCTCTCTTCTCCCTCCGTCGTACCCTTGCCCTCTGATCATCATCAGTGCCTTCGGAATACTGACCAGAACTACTTGCGGAGGCGAAATTGTTTGCTGGAAGAGAAAGAGGAGAGAGATGTGCCGCGAGACTGTGTCGATGTGATGCCAGTGGTGCTCGTGGCCCCTGCCGATGAGTCCGCAACGCGGCTGGTGCCGGAGGCAGTCGCCGAGCTACGCCGAGATACGATCAAGGCGGACCAGGGAGCGAGGTGCATAATCCGCAGCCTGGACGGCCGACCTTGACCTTGGCCTGATGTTTGGGAGTGTGACGAGGATAAGGAAGGCTCCCCTTCCTCCAAGGGCATGCCGTCTGCGGCGTCCGTCCAGCGATACCGCCACGAGACATTATGGCCGAAGACGACGGCTCCAGTGGTGCCCATTCCTTCGGGACCGCGTAGGCGCGTGCGCAACACTAGCTCTGATATCTGGGGGTACAACACCTGAACCGGGTCGTGATGCTGCTGTGCCGCATGGCTGGCCCGGCCGTCGCGAGACCGGCAGGAGCACGACGAGATTACGCCGTCGGGACAGTGCCATAGCAGTTCATGGACTGGGCGGGGCGGGTTCGACGAGGGGTCGCCATGCTTGTCCATTATCTTGTTAAGGTCGGCCATGCTTACGGCGAGGTAGTACCGGTGCGACGGGAGACTCGTCCAGTGGGGGCACATATCCATGCCGCACTCAGCTGGCTGGATGATCTCGCCAAATTTGCGTCCCAAAAGGACGACAGCGCCGATGGCCCGCACAAAGTCCACCCAGCCGTAGCCCAGGGCCTGGAGTGTGGCTACGCGGGCATGGGGGTCATGGTCGGTGGCGAGCTCGACAAAGTCCCACCCTTCCAGGTGCTTCCGCACCCTCATCTTCATTTTCACCCCATCCTGAGACTCGACACGGGTCTGATGGTCGATTATCTGCTCCAAGCTGCTCAAGTGCTGCCTCACAAGGTCGTCGAAGAGAAGATAGCCCGTCTTCCTGGTGCTCTTAACATCCCCGCGCGATTCGTCGGCATCTGTCGATTCCTCCTGGTCGAATCTCTCCCTATCGCCCGGGTAAATCTCGAGGTCGCGATTATGGTGGCTGATAAGTACCCTCACCGCTGAGTTTGGTTTGTGATCCATGTGATCTTCCATCTTGGAAACATCGAATAGGAACACAGACGAGAAATCGTCCTCGCTGTAGTGTTTTAGTGAGGTGCGCACCAGATGCAATAGTGCACTAGTTCCGTTGACGAGCCAGCCTCTCTTGTCTTCCTCATCCCACAGGACGACATGTTTCGTAGCTATCCATCTCAGCATCCGCGGCATCTTTTGGCTTCGCATGCCCGCTGATGGACTGCCCGCCCGCTTGGCTGGAGTATAAGACAGTCCTGCAAAGGGATTGACTGTGCCTGGGGTGGCTTCCATGGTTGGGCTGACGAGCATATCCTGACTGGGCCTGCTGGGGGCTTTGCTGGGAGGCATGCTGGGAGCTTTGGTTGGAATACTGCTAGAACCACCGCTGGGAGCTAGGCTACGAGGCTTGCCGGGAGTCTTGTTGGTGGCCTTGTCGGAAGCCACGCTGGGAGGTTTGCTGGGAGATCTGCTAGAAGCCCTGCTTGGTGGCCTGCTTGATGGCATGCTCATTGGTATTGGTGTTGCTGCTGGACGTGCTGGACGTCGGATGTTACCAAGCAACTTGTAGAGGCTTTGATACCTCTCCTGGACCGCTTCTGGTAACGTAGCTGACATGAGAGGCTTTAGCGCCAGACCATGGTAGGACTCGAAGTTGCTGTGGTCAGTATCCTCGCCACAGACGTGCCGGAAGGTACTGTCCTGCCAGTCTGTGAGGACTTTCAGTACGCCCGGGTATAGGAGTGCCAGTATCTGCCACTGCTGAAGCTGGACAGTACTTGTCACCTTTGGATGAAGGAGCACATTCCGTTTCGCCAGCCAGTAGTCTATGGTAGCTTGGTCTATAGCAGGATCTCGACACTTCATGACGACGTGCATGTAAAGAACTTCGATCCTGAAAAAGTCCACCCAGCGTTGGAAGAACGGGGAGCCTGGCTCACATTCGCAGAGCGGGGAGCTTGATGTAAACTCGCAGAGGGAGAGACCCCGCTGTGTGAAGAAGCTCCCCACAAGCCTCTTCGTCTCTGGGTCCAGGGAGCCGTCGTCGATGAGGCTTAGCAACTGCTTGCTCGCGTCATGATAGGCCTTCAATGGCAGGAGGTCCTGATATATAGGCTCGGAACCCTCGGCGTCCTTCTTCCTGATACGAGCCTGACCACCTGCCATATCAGACAACATAAATGCGTCTGTCAGGGGGTGGTTGTCCTCATGGAGATTTCTCAGCCTGTTGAGGCTCTGTGAGAAGAGTGACCGGACAGTCAACCGGTCCTGGTAGCTTTCGACCTTGTCGATCCTGTTCTCCCAGTATCGGCACCATGCCTCTAAGACTTCGCCATCAGAATCGCCCGGCCCGAAGAATAAGAGCTGGTCGACCAGCCACTTTTGCAGAACTTCAGGCCCGGGACCGCTCGCGTTGAGGAGCTCACAAAGCCGGGAAACCTCGGGAGCGCTGATCGGGTTGAAAGTGCTCCCTGAGGGAGGAGAGCCGTCATCATCTGCTTCCATATCGTCCTCCGCGGACTCGTCACTGGCTTCATCGTCCTCAATAGTGACAACACCGTCGTCTTCACCAGCAAGGACACCATCGTCTTCATCGCCCTGAGGATCATCCACAGTCGCCTCCTCGACATCTTCCCGCCCACTCCCCGGCTGCTCTTCGGCATCTGGCATCGCCTCAGTCAAAGGGCCAAGGCTGCTCGCCCACGGCTCGCGCAGGTAAGGCCGGATGTCCTTTATACAGCTGGTGAAATTCTGGCCGAAGATGCTGTCGTAGTCTGCTAGGACGTTCACTTCAGCTTTGCGCGGCTCATCGGTCTCGGGCAGAAATACGTTGTCGATGTTGCTAGCATTGACGCCTTTCCAGAAGCCGCTCGTGACCTCAAGCGTATCCCTCGGTTGCGTCATCATCCAGCCGATCTCCAGGCGCCCAATCCAGTTGCGTATCTTGGAGTTTGGGTCTGGGTATGCGATGATCAGGACTGCCATGAGCGAAGCCGGCGAGTGAAGCCCAGGTGCCTTCCCAGCCATCTTCTTCTTGGCCGTCAAATGCCTTTCAGCATTTGCCTCGGCCTTGCCCTTGCGCAGGGCTTCCTTCCAGTTCTTGGCCGTGCCCATCCAGTGGCCGAGGTCAATCAGGACCCTATTTGCATACGTGGTAACCATATGCCTTGAGTATGCGCTCTCCTTCTTGTGACAGAGGAGCTGGTCCATGACATCGCTCCCGCGGATGTGGGCATAGGGGCCCGTGAGGCCGTTGGGAATAAAGTCCCTCAGGAAAAGGTATGTCTTGGCGACCATCTTGCTCTGAATGTGGTCCGTTGGGTCCATCTCGGTCGCGAATGCAAAGAACCAGTCCTCATTTTTGCGCGCGGAGATATTGCCGACGCGCAGGATTCTGGCCTTGGTCGTCTGTGACGACTTGAGGGGTAGCCAGTCCATGGCTGTTGTTGAAGTTGTCTTCCGGTCCATGGCTGTTGTTAGAGTTGTCCACTGTTTGTGTGCCCAACATTGCTCAGGAACGATGTGCTGCTATATCCGCGCGGCCCCTCTGGACATGAGCTGGCATCTCACCTGGCGGGTTGAAGACTTCCCCCGGGTTGCTCGGTTATTGGGTGCCCCTGCCGCCCTCATGCACATTGCCGCAGGTGCCAAATCGACCGGTCACATCAACCCACCCACCAGATACGTTAGGGTCGCCCGTCTGCACATGTGGGTACGGAAGTCGCACTGTCTGGTGGCGATCAGGAAGTCGACGCAGTACTTGCCCCAGCGGTCCTGCCCAGATGGCCCACAACATGTACCCACGGCCACCAGACACCCATCGTGGCGTCGTCTTTGCTGTGCCCGGCCCCGGTATTGACCACGATCAATCGGCCGCAGGGCTCAATCACCGACGTCTCCTGGCGTCGTCGAGACGTGTTGGCGGGAAGGGTGCTGCAGACAGCCAGCGCCAGACGCAATCCGTTTGGCAGAGCCCAGGGCTGTGGTCTTGGCCGGGCGGGGGTTGAGAATTCAATGTTTCTCAGAGGAAGGTTCTGAACTTGCGAGATGCCGCACGAAGCAAACACTGATCCCTGCCCTGTCAGTTCAGTGTGGGTCCCAGCGCTAATGTTAACATCCCCAAGTTGTGACTGCTCACTGGATTCCCCAGTGCTCGACACAGCAGCGTCGAGCAGTCAACGACCTGGGCACAAGCATGTTCTATGGCTCTAGCCATGCACAGACTTCTGAATTTTGACAGCAGCAACTCCTGACGCCTACGACTTATCAGCTCCAGGGCTTGATAGGAGGAACAACAGCATGCCCTGGTGGATGCCAGGCTGCAATTGATTCATATGTGAGGCTGCTCATCTGCAGGCCACCGCGCCGTAACGATGTTGGCAGACCGGCCCAGGAATACCAGACACGCGGAAAGATGAGACGGTGAGTCCTTGTTGATCAGTTCTCTGGACACGGGATAGCAGTCAGGGCGCGTAGACCCCTTAAATGCCCATTATCCAGCATGGATGTGTTCCTCTCTCGCTCCCCTCTCTCATGCTTTCCCACGTTCCATCCAGCACCTTTCATTTTCTACCTGCTCATCTTCTACCCTTACACTATCACGCAACCATGGCGCAAATGGACGCCAACGCAGACAGGGAGGCCAGGAGCATGCTCCAATGCCGCCGCGACCCGGAGTTCCCGCCGTTCGGCAAGGTCCATGAGCTCAGCGAGCACAACAACTGCGAGGCGTTCCCCGACGACGATGACCGCTACATCTTCTATAATTTGGAGCCTGATAGGGAGTGGCCGTGTTCGTCCGAGATGATCGTGAGTAGCCTCTGCCAGCGCGACCTATCCCATCCAACCGGTTCACTGACACGAATAGCAACGGCACTGTCCACAGTCAGAGATCAACACACCCAAGAACCCTCAGTGCACGATCCAAGAGGCGCTGGCCCACCTCGACCTCTCGAACAGCGGCAAGGCGGGGGAGGGAGACGACAATCACGACGCCAGCGACTGTGCCATCGCTGCCGACATTCCCAGCCCCAGTACTACTGCCGGCCTTGCCCCCGCCGGCCTCAACCCTTCAAGCGTGTTAGTCTCAAGCAGCACCGGACCAGTTGCCTTTGACAACTCTCTCGCGCTTGCGCTTATGAGGGCCGGGTTCACATTCACCCATGATAACCCTGAAGAGTCTGACACCGACACGCTCGGCATGATCGACACAACTCCAGCGGCCGAACATGTGTTTCCTAAGCCTGGATGTCGTACCATTCCCCAGACCCCCGTCAACATGGAAGCCGTGACCCCCGAGCCGCCCAAGCTGGGGAGAAAGCGTAGCCGCCACCTGGACTTTTACATCCCCATCAAGCTCAGACGTGTGCAGCCATCGCGCCCGGAGTCATCACGCACGCCTCCGCCACCACGTGCCCCTATGAAGAAACGGCGCCATGCGCCACTTGCAGTGGAGCGTGCTGAAGCTCTTCCCTTGCAGGCTGATGAGTTGGCGGAGAGTGTCGTCGAGTCACCCTGTTTTAAGCGGGGGGCGCGGACAGACGTGCTCGGGAAATTTGCCGGCCGCCAGTAAGTTCTGCCCCCGGGCTAAGGCCAAAGAGTCAGTCATGTCAAACTCCTCTTGGGTATGCGTTGCTGTGGTACACGTACACGGGTGTGCCTCCTCTGGCCTGGCAGTGTTTCGTCGTTTTGTTGGTCATTCTTTCATCATTTTAGGCATAGAGGACATGCGCGCTCTCGAGTCCCATAGTTCTTCTCATCCCGGCGGGACTAGAGTTGACCTCAGATGTCAGCAAAATAAATTGTATCAATAGTCCCGCAAGCTTCTCGTATCGATTGTGACATGCTCAAAATTATCGTGCTCTCGCAAATCCTCCCGCGAGAGGTTCTGGAAACACTGCGCACATGCGATCACTTCGTTACAGTGTTTGCAGATGTGCGCATCCGGCACGAGCTCCTCCTCGCACTCGGTACACCACACGGGGAGCTTGCGGACCTCGTCAATGATGAGCAGCTTGCTTCCTGGGTCGGTTCTCATCAGCATCGCCCACCTCTTGTCAGCGCTGTTCGGCCGTGGCACGCCGTTTTCGTCCACAGCCACACAGGTGAATGTCATGGGGATCGGTCCGTCGCCAAGGGAGTCATCAGCCCTGTCTGACGCAAGCCGCTGGACATGTGATCCATCGAGAAAGAGCCTCACGATTCCTGGAGGCATATCGGAGAGGGACACGCGCCAGCTGAGGTCGTACACGTATATTGCGCCGTGTGAGCTCCGCGCCATCTTGGATGTCACTTTCTTGTTAATCTTGAGCGGGGGAAACCTCAGCTCTCCGCTATCACGAGGCTGCCACGGATGGTACCGTGGGTCGCAGACCATGGATACGTCGACCTCGCCACGCGGATAGAGACGCAGGTCGATGTCCGTGAGAAAAAAATCCTGACAGCCCGGCTGAAACAAGAAGTCCGCTTGGTCCTCGCCCTCCCACTTGTCTGGGTCATCATCCTCCGGGGAGATGAACTGGAGCCCAACACCTGAGCGCCGCAGCACGAATGTCGGGGTTGGCATATTGGCTGCAGCAAGTGCGGCGCCTGCCGAGACGGCTGACGTCCTGTGCCATGTGAGTATGAGACCATGGGGCGAGCACCTTGGTGACGTACGGATATGGCTCCTTGTCGTGCAGAAAGCCCAGGTCAACAGTGATACCTTTCTCGGCTGCCTCTGATTTCACCTCGGACACGAAGGTCTCAATCCTGCGGCGGAGGCCAGGGTTGCCGTAGCTGCCTCCCACCAGCAGGACCAGGAAGTCTGAGCCGTAGTCAGCGACCTTCCTGACGGACTCCCTCAGGGCGTCGAGCCCCTCGTTGAAGGCATCGCCAAAAATGGTCTGAAGCCTTTGCGCCTCAAGAGTGTACATTCGCGAGGCCCCGCCGTGGATAGAGATAAGCCGGCCTTCACGGATGGCTTCGTCAAAGTCCAGGTTTCGTTTCCTTAACTCGAAGTCCTCCACGAAGCCGGCCAGCTCACGAGGCGTCATATCACCCGTTTTTATCAAGTCTTTAAACTCTTCTTCGAGACACTTGAGCACCCTATCGTTCGCAACATGGCTGCCGCCTGACGTGCCTGCGAATCTTTAGCAGATCCTCCCGGTGATTAGGCTGCGACGTACCTGTAAGCCAATCCCGGCCCACGATGGACTGACCCTCGAGAAACTTTCCATTCTTGTCAAAGTAGATATCGACGACCTGTAGGTTGAGGCTACTACTTCCACCGTCGGCAACAAGCACCTTCACCGAGGACTGGGACCCAAATTTCTCGAAGAGCTCATGCTGGTTGGCATTATCTCTCCCAACTATAGGGTCCTCAAATATATCGGTCGCATAGATGGCCGCTGCCTGCCCCTCGCTAACCATCTCAAGGGACTTTATTTCAGGCCAGACCCTCTTCAGCAGCCGAATGTAGTATTTGATATACTTGTCGAAGTCGCCAGACGCCTCCTCGTCGCAGAGATAGTTCGGGTATGTGATGATGTGTGTCACAATATCAAACTTCAACGCCGCGGCTTGCTTTGTCGCCGCCTCCCGGAGTGTTTTGAAGTGGTCGCGCAGGGCAGCCTCGAGATCGGTCGCGGTAACTTTTTTTTTCTTAATCGCCTGGAGCAGCTTCCTCGCGCCTAGGTCCTCGTCAGCAGGCAGGACTAAGACATGCGGTTTGGTCCTGTTCACCTGATATTTTTTTACGTGCCGGGCCACGGCTGATTTGGACTCCAGCACAGAACAGCATGATGGTCTTGAGCGGGAAGCTGACGCCCTCGCTCCTCGATGCCTGCCCCACCACGATGCGGTCGTTGCTGATGGTGTTTGCCGTCGCGGGGAACTCGAAGGGACTAGCAGCAGAAGCTGGCGCATGCTGCGGGTGGCCAGAAGGGAAGCTTGAGTTGACGCGGTAGATCTTGGCGCGCACGGATTTCCTCGTCTTGATTGCGAAGGTCATCTTCGAGTTGTAGGACCCAAAGTCAATCCCCAGATGGCTATTTGCTGCGGTCAGTCCTGCGCCGTCTCAAGGTCCGTATTCAACACATACACTGGCGTCAGGCGCTTGGAGGGAGGCATCGTTGCTAATGAATGACCCAGCCCTCAGGAGAGGGCAGAGTTATCGCGGAGGCCCTGTATTTGATATTCGCAGGTCGTCAACACGGTAACCCCTGCCAGAAAAAAAACAACGGCGGCCGGCTAGCTCTCCAAAAGCCATGTGGGGTCTTAGCGTGACGCGACTAGACCCAGGGACCTGGGCAGTATGATGCGTGCGGGCCGGTCCTAGCTGACTGCTGCTGATCGGCCACCACGTGCAACCACTGCCACGGCGTCCCGACCAATGTCTTGACGCCTGGCCAAAGGAGCCAAGTGAGCATGCGCGACCTCGCCAGGAGAGCTGACCGATCTTGCTGAGAACTGAGACCAGGGCATCGACGTGCAAACAAACGACTCAGCGGGGTGATTAGCATGTCTTTGGAAAAAGATCCGCGCATCCACTGCACACTCCCTCGTGGGAGGCAATCCGATTGGAGAAGACAGAGACTGGTTGGCGAGAAGACGTCGCATGTGGGGCCAGCGTGCAGTTGCTCCCACCAGTTTGCAGGCTCGACGCCCCTAGGAGCGAGTGCGCACCAACAGTACGCCGGGACGAGGTTGCACACTCCACACGGTAAGGTCACTGTGTGAAATCGGACAACTGACGTCGGGAATCTTAAAAATGATCTGAGACCCCGCGATGAAGGTGCTGTTGCCATCCCTCTCTCCCTAACTGATGCCAACCATTGCCGCAATGGAGACCCGCGGGCAGAGGCGGTCGGCAACGGCCGAGCCAGTCGAGACCTCAACAGATACGACCTCTTTTACCGTGTCCACTGAATGGCGCGAGGGCAGGAATGGCCTAAAGGAGTTGAAGGTGATGGCCTGCAATTATTGCAAGCATCAGGAAGCCTACAATGTCTTCCGGATGGAGCCTCACCTGGCGACCTGTGAGGAATACATGCTGTCCCAGATGTATGCGACCAACAGGAAGAAGATTGAGGCCACACCCGCCACCTCGCTCGACGAACTGATGGTCACCGTGGAGAAAGCATTTGATGACATCCGAAACGAACGGTTCCACAGGATAATCTTGGAACGCGAGAGGCTCCTTAGGAACCACATGCCTTTCTGGCACCAGTGGCAAGAATTGCGCCGTATCGTGCAGGCCAAGATCTCGCAGCTGGAGGGCTCACCAGATGCCAGGCAGCTCGCCGAGGCGTTCCTCGCCCGCAGATTCGACTTTGGGAACTTCGAGTTAGTATACCCGGTCCCGCTGGGGGAGGAGATCATCAGCATCAAGCTGAGGGCCTCTGACCCACATAAGAGTCGCCAGGTATCCGTGGAGTCCAACGGAATTGACGATGATGACTCGACTGCTGGACTGTCGGAACTTGCCGAGCAGTTCGCGGCTCGAGGGTCCCGGAGCAGGTCTGGGACCCTGGCACGGTCTATTGAGCCCGTGGAGGAGGGATCCCACCAGCAGGATGCGCGACTCGGCACCGAGGGCCGGCCCATCGAGGTCCGGGGCTCGACCGCCCCGCCCGCTTTCACCGGCGGCCAGGAGGCGGCTGCTACCTCCCAGCAGCGCGAGCACGCCGGGGCCCGGGGCCGGCCCACCCAAGACTGGGACGAGACCACCGAGGCGCAGCTCGAGCGCTGTCGGGCCGAGTTGAGGGAGCTGCGGGAGAAGTTTGACGAGGCCAGGGTCGAGCACATCTCCGGGATCGAGTGGCACCGAGCATCTGTGGAAAAGACGAGCAAGCTCCTCCAAGAGGCGATCGAGGACCGCAACGCCGCCTGGGCGGAAAATTCCAGGCTGGAGGCCGAGCTCAACAAGCCTAGTGACCTGCGCAGGGCCTGGCACGCCGTCCGAAAGGAGCTGAAGCTGGTGGTGGATGAGCAGAAGCGGCAGGCCACGGAGCTTTCTGAGCAGTTCGCCACCTCTATGAGGAAACAGGTCTTAAAATCACAATCTGAGCTGAACAAGGTCAACGCGGAGTTCACGTTGCGGCAGACTCAGGACAGACAGAGGATCGACGAGCTCCGTGCCGAGCTCGAGCAGGCCCAGTCGGCGCTAGCCAGCGCCGGCATGAGGTTGCAGCAGGTCGAGGAGGAGAACAGCGCGCTTCGCTCTCGCCTTGAGGCCGTACAGCCCCCACACTCCCATGCCAGACCTGAAGAGGCTAGCGCAGGGCCGGGCCCCCCTCCCGGTCACACCAGCGCCAGCCATGGCGGCGAGAGCAGCTATCCCATCAGGCCCAAGACCGGCCAAACGCGGACACCGGGGGCAATCGGGATCGACATCTCTGCTTCCGTCCTCGTGGAGCTCCGTAGCGACATCCGGTACTCTCTGGATCCGATCAACCTCAGCCAGGCCAGGAGGGAACTACGGTGGATTAGTCGCACGACTTCTGGCCACAGCTTCTGCCTATCCTGTAGCTGTCCAAAAATTATTGGCCCCGCACTCCCGGGTTCTCCGACCACGCACATCCTCGTGCCGCGGTACTTCCACGCTGATCCCTTCGCACAGGACTATGCACTCCGCCATTACCGGGAGGTCCACGCTGAGGACATACTGGGTATTGATGGCTTAGTACAAAAGTACGGCCGCAAAGGTAGGCTCCCAGAGGCCGGTCTTTTCTACAGCTACTAATGATTACCCAGTGAAAGTAGATAGCGAGTCGACGGCATCAATTGACGTGTGGGATGTGGCTGAGCATAACACCTTTGTCCAGGCGTGGTACCAAGAGGTGGTCTCGGGCTGGAATGGTCTGCTGCACACAGCCGTGGTCCAGTGTGACCCACGCCCTGAATATGTAGCCAGAACAGTCTGCAGGAGGGATCTCAAAAGCAAGGGCATATCGGTCCCGGTCTGGGAGTGGCCTAATAAGTCACGCGACAAATGGGCAGTGATCTGTCCAAACCCTGACTGTGCAGAGCCCTTCTCTGCACACACCAAGCTGTCGTCCGCTATTGCCCATCTCAAGGGATACGGCCTGGACATTCCTGAAGGAGACACGGACGAAGCCAAGAAACATCTGCTATGCCTTGTCGGATGTAAAGGTATGATTTGCCTGTTGTCAAAATTCGTAGCTCAATGGCTAATGCTTTCGTAGTTGTGCAGGAGACAAGTATATAAAGGAGCTTCAAGACTGTGGTGTAGTCTTACTGCTCCATGCTGTCAGCAGACTTTGCGGTCTACTTTCCATGAGAAGACAGCTACCGCAAAGCATTATGCACTGGTTATTATCATGTGTCTTCGTGTTATCTGTACCGTTTACTTTTGACCCAGGATTTCCATAGTATGAACACACTGAATTTCCACCAGTTGAACACACAGAGTCTCCCTAAGCTGAACACACAAGTTTTCCATTCATATAGATGGCGGATTAAATTTTCAGCCACTGGTCAAATGCCGGGTAGAATACCTCCTGGACCCAATGTTTCAAGAGACGCAAGCAAGCAAGAAGCATATAGCTTCTCAAGAGTATCTCAGTTGAACCGATCTCGAGAGGCCCAACAAGTTCCTACAAGTTGATCCATCAATATATCAGAAGCAAATAGGCCGGCATGGGAATGTAAAGACGCAGGGGAGGGAGTGACATACAATCTTGTCTCCACGATCGCAGGCAAAATAGATTTCCCACCGGTGGTACGTAACAGCGATCAATGGCAATGTGACAATCACACCCGTCTTCGTTACTGGACATGCACCCGTTGCATGGATAACAGGCAGGGTGTGCAGACGCCGGTGAATCGCAGCTGCAAACAAGCCGAGCTGGAGGAGAGGGTCCCGTGTCGCAGTCACCGTCTTGGTCTCGATGGCAATCGCAATAGGAGATTCGACGAGTGGCCTACATGTAGACGGGCTGATTGAGCGGGACAGTAGAGGGGTTTCCAGGAGTAGGTCTAGAATGCCGCATATGTCGTTCTCTAAGGCTGAGTCGGGTGGAGCCTCGAGGATAATTGCGAAGTCGACCTTTCTAGAGCCGACCCTGCTATGGCTTGTGCTGTCCAGCTGTGGTCCCATAAGGAAAGGGTCCTCCTCTTCGATACCGCGCATGCTGGCCATACTGTCCGTGCTGCTCGTACTGCTAGCTGTTTCCTGGCTGACAGACCACGCTCCGACCGACGCGTTATACTTCATGCAAACAGCAGAAGACCAGCGTGGTATACAATCTCCAGAAATGGTGGCACACGTGATGTTCTCCACGCGGGCCCTGACGCGCTGCCCGAGCTCTTTGCGGTCCTCGAAGGCTAAGTCGAGCAAAGGGTGATGCACCGCTGAGTTCCACGCTGCCTCGTGCCTCTCCAATCGAGTGGACTCCTTCGCCTTGGAACAGATTCGTTGCATTGTCTTGAGATCTTCTAGCAGGTCTTGTTTGTTCCCGTCTGCCGCGATTACTGCAGACGTCGTGAAAAACTCGTCCTCGATGAGGGTGGGGTCCTTGGACAGAGAGATGAAATCGTCTCGGAGATCATTGGGGATGAATCCTTTATAGTGGCTGACACGTCGGATAGACCTGAAGATGTCTCGGGCTTGAGGTGGGATGGTCTCAAAGTCCTCGGTGTTGTTTACGACGACAGGCTTTTCAAGGCGCTTGAGGTCAGCTAGGGACCTGACAGGGCTGGGGCTGCGGCGCTGAGGTGGTTTGGAGGGACATGTGGCTCGGAGCACCTGTCGGCGATACTGTACCACCCTTGGTGTATCGTCTTGGTCTTGGTGAGAGCTCGGAGGACGTGGCTGCTCCCGGCGTGCGCGTTTCTTGGAGGGCTCGGATTGGGTGACATTGGATTCTCGTGTCGGAGGCTGTAACTCCAGGGAGTCGAGGGCGTTTTCAACCTCGTCAAGTTGGCCGGCCGAAGACGCATGGCTGTCAGGTGGTGTGTTGGGAAGCATCTTGGGACATGTACCTCTCTGGGTCGAATGGAGATGATCTGCTTCCTGGTGTAAACAGGAAAGCCAGTAATGAACTCGCGCATAGAGTTTCCATGCTTTATAGACACCCGCTCTGTCCGTTCTACTATGGCACTCCATGATTTCGTGCTCTCAGTTGTCGGGTAGGATGGTGAGGAGAGATGACGACCGGTTACAGGAGTGGGATTAGCTTCGGGGTATACGCTTTATCGTCACCCAGACAACGGCGGACCGGCTCGGTGCCAAGACCAGACCACGCCCCCCAGCTCGGACCCCTGCAACAAGATCCCCCCATGGGGCACCCCTGCTAAGGGTTAGCTACAGGCATGATAGGTACCTAAGATATCAGGACGCGAGTGCACGGGCCATACTGAACCACTCAAAGCCGGTACGCCGTTTTGCCTCATCCACCGTCCCCGCTCGTCATCCTTCATCAATGCCACCACCGACACCACCACTATGGCGCCCACCGACTCGCATAACCTTACCTATGACGAATACGTAGGTCTGCGCAGCGAACAAGATGAGTCTCTGAATAGGGAGTTCGCTTTAGTTCGAAGCAGCATCGACAACACCAACACCACGCTTGAGGAGTTCAGAGCAGAGCAGAAGGCCACAAATACCGACTTGAGAAAAGCGATCGAGAAAACGGACGCCACCCTCGAGGAGTTCAAAGCAGAGCAGAAGGCCACAAATACCGACTTGAGAAAAGCGATCGAGAAAACGGACGCCACCCTCGAGGAGTTCAGAGCAGAGCAGAAGGCCACAAATGCCGACTTGAGAAAAGAGATCGAGAAAACGAACAAAGCGATCGAGAAAACAAACGCTACCCTCGAGGAGTTCAAAGCAGAGCAGAAGGCCACAAATGCCGACTTCAGGAAAGATCTCAGTGACTCAACGAACGAACTTCGAACCGAAATGAGGAATGTCAGAACCGCAATACGAAACGGTGCCATGAACAACCCAATAATGCCAATCCGTGCGCCTATTGTTTACGACTACGCAAAGCAGAAAGTTGTTGAACCTGATCATACACTCTTTCCTCGACATGCCAAAGAGTTCTATGCTCTCAGAGACCCCAACACAGAGCGACGGCGAAAGATGCTAGTCTACCTTGCTGGCTTCTACGATATCCAAGTCGAGATAGGACTTGATACCTCTGAAGACAACAGCAGTGAAGACGAGGCTATTCTGGCAGACCCAGTGCGAATTGTAGACATACTAGAAGACATTCTAGGTCTACACGAAAGAAAGTTCATCAAATTTATAGAAAGAGCTCAGGAAATTGAAACTCAGTGCTCATCGCCAAAGAAACGCTGGTATACACAATCTGACACGACCGAGCCGGCTCCAGTCCGCCGCAGACTTGATATCCGCACGGGCGAAGCAAGCCCTGAACACAAGAGTACTTCTTCAAAGGGCGAGAGGACCGCTCATGTCGGGTGGGGCCCACGTACGACGCCTTCTTCGCAACGGCCGACAGTCAACCAGCTGAAGAAAGTCAAGCCCGAACCAGCAGATAGCGGGAGTCCAACGAACCCGGTTACAACCCCTCGGGGATATACGCAGGAATCTAGCTTATCTAAGCTACAATGAACTGAAACGTATTCTCTTGCAATGGTTCGTGTCCGTGGGAGAGGCTTGTCCCCTAGAATGTGTAACGGCTGATACTGATGGAGGAAGGAGACCGGCCAAGCATGTGGTGGACTTAATACTGAGCAGTGGCCTTCTCTGGTAAGCTCGTCCGCATGTCGAGCTTGTAGTCGGAGGACACGTCTTTCATGCTGAAAAGCACAACCATTGGCCATGCCGAGGGCCTGGTGGCTGATCGGTTGGGGAAGAATTCTGTATAGTAATGCACCGAATACAGATAGGGCAAGAGCATGAACATGGTGGTGGCTCAGTCCATGCGGGTGTATCTCGTGCATTTGTTTACGTATGTACCGTGCATGTGGCATTCTAGGGGAGACTCGATGGCTAGGCGTTCTTTACCTTTTCCGTGCTGACATGTACTCAAGAAAACCTAGACAAGACGGCACTAAGTCGGTCGAACGCACCGATAGCCAAAGATGCATCTTGTACTCATCAGCTGGGCATCACAATCAAGCCATACATTGAGACACTGGCAGGGGTCAGGGTCACTGTTGTCAGAGAGAGCGGGGACAGGACCTTCGCTAGAGGAAGATGGCTAGGGTGTCCTGGTGTCTTCGACCCCAGACCCACTGATCTTTCCCGTGGCACACGCATGTCATTCGGATTCGCATGAGTAGTGCCTGCATATATTTTTTTTTTTTTTTAAAAAAAAAAAAAAGATCTCCCGGAGCTACAGTAGGTCTACTGTCTTTAAGAACCACTGTAGCCTGGGTAGACAAACCCCTTCTATAAGGCGCTGGGTGCTTGCTTGTCGTACTCAGAGTATTACGACCTCGGGCGATTGTCATGGGTTATACACAAGCAACGCGACAGGAGCCCCACGATGCGGCGGCAGGGTGCTATGTCTCCAATTTGACCGTGGGGAGCTCATCGATTCCCGCTTACAAGGCTGCACGCTAGCGCCGATTGACCGGCCGATCACCCGTTGCCTGCATGTTCTGCTAGCCTCCAACTTCCACTGGCCATTTTCTATACAATGCGCCAGTCTAGCTGCCCACAAGCTGTCTCCCATGTCGGCCCCTCACGTATTTTGTCAACTAATCACTCAAGGTTTAAGTCTGCGTTCTGTAAAGATTTGATCGCACAAACCATTGCTCCTCTCCTTACTCCGCCTCAGCATGGCTCGGCTCGCGAAACAAGCTTCAGCAGTACTAAGGGACGGCGGCGGCGCAAAAAGAGTGAACAGGTTCCACTGCTACCATCACCCCAGCAATCAGAAACGAACTGTTCCGGCACAGACGATGCTCATAACGCCAACCACGCCCACGACACTGCCTTCGGGCAAGCATACTCCGCTATCTAGCGTAGCTTTTGCAGGCTACCCGGATACAGGGACGAGCTAACATTCCATTTGCGGGATCAAGACAGGTACGAGTGCCTCTATGAGAGGCTCGCACAGCAGGAAGATCTACTTGACTACTATGAGCATAGTATTCGCAAGGACTGGAACAGCAAGACCGCCGAGCTCACGCTACATCTTATGGCTAGCCATTTATATGAGGTTGTAAAAGCTGAGATTGGTGCCGCGATCGTAGTACAGCTAGAACGAATTGTTCTTGGCCCCCTACCCTTGGCCCCGTTCCGCCAGCAGCTGATTCCCGGTGGCCATTCAAAACTCACGATCGAATCGAGCAGACGGGGTCCATATTTTGAGAAGTCCCCGGATGGACAACTAGCGTGGAAGGGTCAGCCACACGCACACTTTATCATAGAGGTCGCGTACTCTCAGGGCGAGAAGAACTTGAACTCGAAGGTAAAGGAGGTCTTCCAGAACCTCCCTGGTGAGGTCGCAACTGTGCTTGGTATCGATGTAGGGTATGCAAGAAAGAGGAAGCGTGTTGACCTAGAGCACCGCTACGAGGCCTCCGCGTCTCTATGGGTATCCGAGGAAGAAGGCCACACCGTGACGGCCAACCGTGTGATTCGTGCCCAAGTATTTCGCGGCAAAGCTGGCGAGGTTATACACGGCGAGGTGATACACGGCGAGGTGGTCATACCGTCCAAAGATCTCCTGCCACTGGACCAACGCTCACTTCTTCCGCCCGAGGCCGAACATGCCAGCATTCACTTCAGCTCCTATCTCTTGGCAGAGTTTGTCAAGACTGCTGCTTCTCCGAGTAGTCATCTAGTCGGCAAAGTTTAGCTCCCTTAAGCCACCAGGTCCGGGCCGGGCCGGCCTGGACGCGGGGTAGAACTATTTCTGGCTGGGTAATGACAATTTTCTCGGAGCGGCTGCGTTATGTCATGATTGTGATGACTAAGTAGGATCAAATAAGGTATAGAACCAGAACGTTCTGGCACTCTTATTCCGACGGTCTGTGATCATATTTCAACGCCTTGTCCACTGCTCACGACCTTTTTGAAATCTTTCTCTTCCCTTCATCACCGTGCAAGCTTGGCACCATTGCGAGGATCTTTACCTCATCAGCGACACGTTGACGAGCACAGCACAAGCCGCAATCTGCAATTCCAAGAATGGCTTTGGGGGCGACAAAGCAAGCTCAACATCATTCTCAGGTGCCGCAGGTTATACCTCAAGACAATGAGGTCAGTCAAACATTTAGAAAAACGAGTAAAATTTATGGGAAATGTTCGGTATTATTTATTCTTGTAGGAGCCAACTCAATCGTTTTGTAGAAGACGACACTTCTTAAATTGTCGGTGTTTTGTTGAAAGGACAGACAAGGCGTTTTCAGGAGCACCCAGCTGACATTAATAATGCTCTCTAGCCTCACTATAGACGACCTAGTAGCAATCAAATGGAATCAAAGGCAGGCATGTATTTGGAGAATGAGGATGCCACCACCCCATCGCAGAGCGCCCAGGCGAACCAACGCCAAGATACACCCTTCTCCGATGCATCTACACTTGTCGGGTACGACTCCGAGAGCGACTTAGGATCAAGCTCCGGGGGTAGTTCAGAATCAGAGCATGATTCCGTCTCGGAAGACGATTGTGCTGATAGTGATTTCTACGCTTTCCGTGGCCAAATGATTGCCAGGTACAAGCATGAATTGTCGACGGAGGCAGGCCGTGGGGGTGTCACGAGTGGGATGATATACAAGGCAGAAAAGAATTGGCAGAAGTAGGCTATCCTTCATATACCTCCATACCTAGCTAATGAGTCTTAGGTTCTGTACTCTTATCAAGCGCCAGCCGGCAGAAGTGACACTAAAGCAGTGCTGCGCTTCGATATTCAAAGCATACCTTCATTGGATCTGCACCAACTTGAGTATTAAGAAAGAATCGTCAGTCACGACACACTGGATGGCGATTTGCATCTACCACTTCCATAAGACAAAGGCTTGGATGGAAGGTGCAGTGTTATTCGATGTTTTCAGTGTACGTCTTGCGTTGCATGCTTTCCTCATTCTCAGGCAGATTTGGCTAAAGGGATCATTTAGTGGATCAATATGCAACTCGTCCTCCAGCTCAATCTGGACACCTCGGAGAAAGGAGACTTGGACCCTGCCTCCGCAATGGGGATTGCGGAAGAAGAAAGACGACGACCAATGCTAAATAGGCATGGACCACGGGGAAGTCATCAGAGAAAGACTTAGTATTTGGAGTTATATCTGGTTGATTCTGCTCTTGCCGAGCTGTTCCGGTACCAAGATCAGTCAGTGAGAGTTACAGTACTGTGCCCAGTTCCTAAATTATATAATAGCCGAAGCAAGCGCGGTACGACCTTCCTGGTATCGATAGAAGCACCCACAGCAGAGACCGCAGATATACGATGTAGCCAAACTGCAATGTATTTGTGTGCCAGAATTCCAGGTTCTATTGAAAAGAAAACCCTGTTACGTTGACGATTCCCAGGTAGGAAAGTACTCCGTCAGTCTGGTAGGATCGACGAGGTTTCCAAGAAAGGGGATGAACTTCTACGGCAATCGCCAGGCGGAATGATTGGCCTAGGCTTCGAGGTTAGTTGTGCTGTTGGTGATGGCCTTTGTAAACTGCAGAATTGTGCCCCTCGGAAGACTAGACTCAAACACATCAGGACCAAACCCCGACTACGTTGTCACCAGCTCGGCATATACGAGGCAATCCTACCTACAATGATCCTTAGCGGAATACCTACGCCCCAAGAAAGCCGGCTTTCGACGGTAAGAGGCGGGGAGGCTCATGGGCGTGGAAAAGAACAAGTAGGAGCCATGGAAGGGCTCAAACACGGTGCAAATCAATCAGGGTGGTCATCAATTCCACCTTCCACTCCACATTTTCAATTTTGTGGAAGTTGAAGTCACGCGCGTCAATTCCATCAACTCCATTTCACCTTCACGTTGATGGGCTCAATTCCATCTGGATGCCTTCAACGTTGACCACTGGTTGAAACCGTCTCGAATAGCGGTGGTTCAGGGTAGCATCTGCAGCCCTGTGAGACGCGTCCGCTAGACTTTGTCGCCGGTACTTCTTGCCCCTCAATTTTTGCGCACGTGCCAACTGTACCTAGTACTAGGGGCCCGCGAACGCGTCTCGGCTTGTCGTCGCGCCTCAGGACCGCCTTCAGCAAAATCATTACATGCATCCCGTTCCTTCCTGGGATCCAAATGGACGACAACGTACCTGTCAAGCGGCAGCCTTCGGGCTGCAACGCATCCAGTGCGCCGCTTATCAACTTGGATGCATTGCCAGACGATTGGAAATCTTCCCATGGAACAAGTTCCCGGCCTTTTCGATTTCTGAACGTGCTGGCAGGCAGACTTCGTGGGTCTGGCAGCATGGCTTCGACATCCAAGCCCGCGATTCTCCCACGAAGAGGAAATGGGTTTGCAGGCCTTGCCTCCGGAAGCCTAAGCCCAAGACAACGGACTTCTCTGCAGTTGGCACCCAGAATATCGAGAAGCATCTATTCAGGGAGCACGGACTTGTCGACGAGTCCGGGAAGAGGAAGCCTCCCGCTCTTTGGAAGGGAATGCAGGAAAAGACTCCCTCAAGGAACATCGTGGAGATGCTGAATCTTGACACTTCAGACCCTAAAGAGCAAGCTATCGCGAACGCCCTCATTCAACGCTTCGATAGGGACCACTTCCAGAGACTGCTTCTCGAGTGGGTGGTCGACGCCAACATCTCCTTCCGCCAGCCCGAGCACTGCCGACTTCGACGCATATTCGAATACCTGAATCCATCGGTCGCAGCGACAAATGCCCATATTTCCCACAACACCGTGCGAAAGCGAATTGTCGACCTTCATCTCCGACATAAGGCGCACATAATTGACCACCTGAGGAAGGTCCCAGGTCAAATCCATATTGCGTTCGATGGCTGGCGCTCCAGGAACCGGCATGCTCTATACGGCATAGTCTGTTTTTACATCGATAACAACGGAGCACCGTCGAAGCTGGTCCTTGGTCTGCCGGAGCTGAAGGTTTCGCACTCCGGGGAGAACATTGCAGCGCAGATCCTGGAGATCCTAGAGAGCTACGAGATTCTTGACAGGGTGGGGTATATCGCACTGGACAACGCTGCCAACATGGATACGGCCGCGGAGGAGATTGCGGAAGCGCTGGGCTTGGATCCGAAGAAACGGAGAGTGCGATGCTTCGGCCACGTCCTCAACTTGGTGGTTAAAGCCCTGTTATTTGGGCATAAGGCTGAGGCTTTCGAAGCCGAGGTTGATGGGGAGCCTGGTTTTGATGCCACCCAGCACGAAATCTGGCGAAAGAAAGGCCCCGTCGGCAGGCTTCACAATCTGGTTCACTGGATCCATCGGTCCGACAAGCTGACGTATCGGCTTCGTGCTCTTCAGGAAGAGTTCTTTCAACACTCTGACAGTCCGAAGACTCGAGCAAGGAAACCTTTGGACGTTGTCCGCGATAACCAGACTCGCTGGTTGTCGACGCTCTACATGATGCGGCGGGGCCTTAAGTTGCGGCCCTTCCTCGAAGACCTCGTTGAGAAGGCCACGGTTGAATTCAGTAGGGAACGCCGCAACGGTGTTAGAAGGAAGGAAGAGATGCCCTTGTGTCTCCGCGAGGAGAGTCTTCTGAACGAAAACGACTGGAGCGTTATTGAGTTGATGGACAAGGTGCTTGTTGACTTCGAGGAGGCACTCCGAATGCTTGAGGGCGACGCCCAAAGACGAGTACGCAAAGGGGGCCGTATTGAGGCATATGGCAATATGTGGGACGTTGCCTCAACCTACGAATTCCTGATGGACAGGCTGGAGGAGTGGAAAGCAACAGCGGAGAACTACCCGGATCCCGAACACTTCAAGATAAACATTAACTTGGGTTGGGACAAGTTGAACGAGTACTATACGAAGCTGGACGAGACGCCAGCGTACTATGCTTCGGCGATTTTGAATCCAGCATCGCGTTGGGGATATTTCGAGAATACGTGGACCGACAAAGCACAGCTGCCATGGCTTCAGGAGGCAAAACGAATGGTGAGGACACTGTGGGACGAAGAGTACAAATCACTACCGACTCATTCGAATTCGGATGAAGAAGAACCTCCATTCAAGCGTTTAAAGGCAATGAGTGCGCTCGAAAGACACCGAGCCCACAGGACTTCGTCTCTGGCAGGCAGATGTTCTTCTTTGGAAAGTTCACTGAATGCAGACCATGATGAATATGACCACTGGCTGTCGAGTCCCGACGCTAAGAACGACCCTCTTGTCACGGATCCCATCCAATATTGGTGGGAGAGACGGAAAGATTACCCTCGGCTGTCCCGAATGGCTCTCGACTTGCTGTCGGTGCCGCCAATGTCGGCAGAGTGCGAGCGTTTGTTTAGTGTTGCTGGGCAAATGGTCTCACCGCTGCGGACTCGATTGGAAGCTAGCACGATAGGGATAACACAGACACTAAGGTCGTGGGTGCGGAATGGCCTAATCGACGCGGTGGACACATTAATTGATGTGTCAGGAGAGGTTGGGAACAGCATTATATGGGAGGCAGAGGAGGGTAGCTGAGACGCTGGGGGGTAAGCACTGGGGATCTCGGCGCGGGTATGCGGTTCAACCTCTTCAATTCAACACCATCAATTCCATTTGGTGATGCGGTGGTTCAACCCCACGGTCCAAATGCTGAGTAAGCTGTCAACGCAACGCCACGCGAAGGCGAAATTGATGGAATTGAATTGATGACCAGCCTGGCTATGGTGCCATCAGCAACCCTCCCGAGCTCGGGCTCAGACACTTGCGAATTACGAGTCAGCTCGATAAGAGACTGTCCAATGTCTTCATCGAAAGAAAGACAAGTCATTGACCCAGGCTTTGAACAGGCGCCTGGCGCATGTCTATAAAAGGGTGGCGCATCCCATCACTGATTTCGTGACGGCCTTCTTTTTCCCCCGCAGTCACAGCTTCAAGACACTCTCAGTTTCTTTCTGTGCAGTACCTATCTCAAATTCTGTTAGGATTAGCAAATGCACTTTTCATTTTGAAATTTGATACGTGTCCGTTGACGGCATGCCATTTTACAAGCTCAAACCATCGTGGAGGCTCTCATCAAACACGTGCGAGGCTTCCTGGGGGAGAAAATGCAACAAACCGATACCTTGTCGCGATGGCTCAGGTATCGCCGGTTTAGGTCTTTGGGAAGACCACTCTCGAGGGAGGTGCCCTTGCGCGCGGGTAGACTACGGAGGCGCAA
Source organism: Diaporthe aspalathi (assembly GCA_001447215.1). Taxonomy (NCBI): domain Eukaryota; kingdom Fungi; phylum Ascomycota; class Sordariomycetes; order Diaporthales; family Diaporthaceae; genus Diaporthe; species Diaporthe aspalathi. The sequence goes on from LJJS01000515.1 coordinate 43,562, forward strand.
GCTACCATTGGTGTGCCGGAGGCTTACACCATCGGGGCGGGCGATGGATGCGCAAGCGGAGTCCAGCGACTCCAGGGTCAGCAGTAGAGTCGTTGCTTCTTTTGAAAGGAAAGACTCAGACACGCATTACAGACTTCTACGAATCGGTGAAGGGAATGAGACCCTGAGGAGGCATGAGGCACCTGGGGGGAGGGAGCAGCTCCATTGGGACCTCGGCAGTGCCCGTGCTCGCACGGATTGCCACCAGCTTGGTACGAAGTACTTCAATCATTAGATCTAATACAGCTTCGACGAATGCTTTGAGTCCCCAGAAAGATCGTGATTCTCATTCCGGCGAACAGTCCGGCCGAGAGGACGGTGAAATGTCCCTCAACGGCTCGATTTCAGCGACTCGATCAAACCTAGCCCAACCAGCTAACGTTAAGAAAGAGTCCGGTATCTGTGGCACAACTTCGGAGTGCCAATGCCTCTTTGCTTCTGCATCCCACATACCTGGCAAACGTGATTACGTGTCACTGGTTCAAGACGCTGAAAGACCCTGTTAGAATGGAGCGGTAATCACTTTGCCCGTGGGGGGAGGGGCTCTCTCGCATCTCGATAGTAGAAACATTTGTGCAGATCCCCGCTACGCCGGACCCTGGCTCTCCTGCCACAGTGTTTATCTTCTCAACTGCGAGACCTAGCTGGCCATCAAATACACCTTGGAAAGTGGGGTGAGTGGCTTGAGACACTAAATACGGGTCTTCGTCCACAATCGGGTATATTCCAGCCTATCATTTCAGCCAGATTTCCTGCCTTTCACCAGCTGCTGGGGCTTGGATGAATTTAAAGGCCTTGGTCATTGCCCAGCGTCCCGGTGCTCGACTGATCAGGCGCTTTGTATTGCGACAGTATCAAGCCATTTCAGATGCTACTACCATGACACTCAGACCCAACAATGCCTCGGGGCAGTTCAAGTATGGAATTTGTGGCCTCGTCGGTGACGCCGGGGCATTCCACAAACACAACACAGAAGGGAGACAGCTCATCGAATATTTCAAAGCCGTTCCAGATGCAGACCGTCTATTGGAATTTTCCCGGCCTAGTGACACACGCGTTGGAATGATTGTCTCACAATTTGGTCGAACTATTCCAAGCTGAGACATTTTTGGTGTCGACGACCACAGCAGTAGCCTAGACAAAAAGAAGTAGAGCACAAATGGTCTCTTGATCTTTGCAGGCACTGACGTTTGGATACTGGAAATATCTGATTACCAAGGCAGTGGCTGGCTCCTGGCATCCTTGATGAAAGTATTTGGAATCGTTTCTCATCTGGCAACATCTATTCGAATACGACCATACAGGCTTGCACCTCTCCTACCCTGGGTGTACTCAGGCTTTGCTTTGCTCCTTTTTTTTTTTCTTCCTTTTTTTCTTCCTCTTTTTCCCCCCCTCCCCCCCTTTTTCATCCCTTTATTGTTGAAAGCTCTTCCAGACTGACCCCAGCGCTTGTCTTCGATAATCTTCGGCATTTTTATCATTCTCCTGGGCCGTCGACCAAGCTCCTTTGTCTTAGCTTCTTGGCTTTCTTCTTCTTCAGACCGGAGAGGCCGTACCAGGAATTGCCAAGCTCGTCTATGACCGGCTCTTGTTGACAAACGATGGACTCAGGTGCTGGCTCAGACACGGCCTCGACAGGAAAAGCTCCCTCATCAACGTTCATGGAAAATGATTCTTCAGTAGACCCCTTCTCCAAAGCAATGTTTTCCGATAGCTGCGAAGCAAGATTTCCACGATGTGGGGCGATTGTTTCAGTGTCAATCACTTTGTCAGGTGAGACTCCCGGCAGTTCGTCTATAGTTAGCACATCTTCTGCTATATACAGTTAGTAGTTACTAAATATTTGGGTGGTTGTCTTACCCGTTATTCTGGCAAAAGCAAACTGCTTGCAAATTTCGGCTCCTTTGCGAAGCACCTCGAGCTGTTTATTGAGCTGCACCCTGTGGGTTTGACTTTCCTCGGATTCACCAGCAATGTGAGCCACAAGCTCAGCCTTCATCTTGTACACCTCGATCGGGGACAATATGTCCACGAGAGCAGATACAAGTCCCACTTCTATAACTTCCACAGCGACATCATCAATGAACCGCTTCGACGCAACCTATGAACAATTAGTCAAGTCACTCCGATGTTTGATCCAAACATCCCGAGGAGACATCGTACCTTGTAGTAGGCTTCCATGTGATCTAACACTTCTGAGGCAGCGAATCGGTTCATGTCTGGCTCCACCGTGCCTCGAACCAAGGTATCCACGAGGCTCGAGAGGTCCACATCTGAGTTCAGATAAAGTGGCCCTAGTGAAGGTACATTGAAAAAGCGCTTCACAGCGGAAGCACACTCATTTCGCCACCTGTCGGCTCGAATCTCCTGGATCATGTCTGTGAAGTAGTGATTGTAAGTTATGGGGTGAATTTCCTGGTGAGTCTTCAGTACACTATCTGTTTTGGCCCTCATAGACAGCAAGACGTTATCCATCGCAGGACCAATGATCTTCTGCAGAAGCGCTGTCGAGGTTCCGGGATCAGCAACGTGCATAACAACATGCTGAAGGAAAATTTTGCACGCCTTCCACGTGTCATCGACATGATCACGGACTAGTTTCTCCCATGGGCTTGCCTGATCCCGGAAGAGGTTGGCAATAATCATTGGGTCAAACAGTCCAGGAAGCTCTCTGCCCCGTGACGAGCGCATCTTGGTAGCGATGTGCTCAACGAACTGGTCTCGTGGGATGAAGATCGTGTCTTGAGAAGAGACTGCACTTGAATCAGAAATATGACGGAGTTGATCGGTTCTTGCGAGCTTTTTGGCGAAGTTCTCGTTGCTGTTCTGGACGAAAGCACGCAACCGACGCTGGTAGCCATGGTCCGGTTCGGTGTCCTTGAAAAACATATCGTTCCAGTCACCATCGGTTGCACTCTTGACCAGCCGCTGGAACGAACTTGAAATCCCGAGTAGAAAGAGCTGTTGTTCATACAAGGTAAGACGCGGCTGACCAAGTTTCGCCAGTTTGTCGCGGCAAGCGTCACGTTTGGATTCGATTTCATCGACGAGACTGGGCAGCTCTGACGTGATGTGACTCAAAAGGACCTTACTCAGGCGCTTACGTAATTGATCAATCCCGAGTATGGTGTGAGGGAGTTCTGTCCAGATCCCCTGACTAAAGAACCTGGCCTCCAGAGGATTGCGCTGGCATACTAACGTGTTGCCGGCGTCCGAGTCCAGGTTCCTGAGCACATGCCAACCAAGTCGAAATTCGACCTGCTGATTGCTCGCAAGAGAAACGTAGAGTGCCTCGCTCTCTGATCGAGGATAAAGAGTGTCGGGTTTGGTGATGATACGAAGGGTACGATTGCCATCAGGGTCTGCTGTGCGCGCCAGCTTCAGAACAATCTGGTTCGCGAAATCGTTCTTGGCTGAAACAACGGCAAGGATGATACTTCGGGGCTCTTTCATATATGATTCGACCACCTCCTGGATCAGCTCAACGTCGCATGCTGTTTGTTGCCTGGTCTGAGAATGGATAAGTCCCGGGAGATCAACTATTGTGAGGTGAGGACGGTCAGGCCCTGATATCTCTACACGGAGTAGATCTTTTGCGAACGTCTTGCCGCGTGTCGAAATACCCATGACAGACTTGGCGGTATCGATGAGAGTGGAAAAGCCTTCAAAGTCCTCCAGCTCTTCTTCGAAGTTGGCAAGTGTTTCCTTCTCTGACTCACTTCGAGAGGGATGTGGGACAATGGACACGCGGGCGCCAACCTGCGATGTCCTACGCAGGACAAGCTCGGTTGGGAAGCGAGTGCAAAGATTGCTCTTGACAGGGAAGGACACGCCAGATATGGCCTCCAGAACGGAGCTTTTCCCCGATGATTGATCGCCGCAGACTATGATCTGGGGGAGGGACACAAGATGGTCGATTCCTTGGGAGCGAAGACTGTCGATGGAGTCCATTAAGTCGATGCGGTCCTTAGAGCAGAGGCCATTTAAGGCCTCTGAGTGAAGTTTTGTGGTTACCATTTCCGATCAAGTCTTATGAGAAAAGAATAAGCAGAATATTTGGGTTCCCACTACGTGCAAATTGGGGTTTATAAAGAGGCAGGGCTTTGATAAAGTGCGCAAGAGGGCAAGAAGAGAGTTTGTAATCTGTATGGGAGGAAGAAAAGTAAGCCTCAAAGGGAGAGTCTGGCATGCTACTTAGTCGATCGCCATTGTCATGACATTCCCCTTTGCTCTGAGATCGACAAGAACCACTACGTAGCTTACCCTGAGAAATCACGGGCCCCGCTTCTGCAAGCCACCGGAGGCCATCGCAGGCAATATCAAAGCAGAGCATGCCTTGCCCGTGGAGCTGCTGTTTCGTGGGAGGTGAGAAGGTTGCATGACTGTATTTTCAAAAACGGAGTGAATGGGTGTGGCCCTTGCCATTTGTCGACGTCGTTCCCCTCTAAATATTAGCCTGGGCCTTCAGATCCTGCGTAGGAAAACCCAGCAGACGGGCTCGCCAATCGAAGTGTAAAGGACCGCGCTGCATGCCTTAGCAACATGGCCGCGATCGATCGTACTCCTCCTAGAGTCGACGTTAAGTTCTGCTCATGATGTCGGATGAAACGCTTCGAGCGCTGCGGTAAAAAAAAACGTGCATGTGGGAACACTCTTTCCAACAGTCGAGAAGTATCGCGCGCCAGGCGGCGCCATTGCGCGTCTCCAGTGCGGGGCTTCCCCACAGCAGATGCCTCAAGCGACGCAGCTCGGACATATACAGGGTCGGCCGAAACGGGTGTCCGCTTGTTGGGATCACAGGGGTTGAGTAGTCGAGGTCATTGTCATCAAACAGCCACTGGCTGTTGAAATGAGCCTGATCAGTCATACTGGCGCCGGACTGACTCAACGAGGTGGTAAATGGCAAAGGTAAATCCTAGGCTCAGGCTGTGTCACCATGAAGGAGGAGGAGTTCAATCTAGTCTAATTGCCGGGTCTCTAAGCTTCTACGTCTCATCTTTGCCGAGCTGGCGGCACTCAGGGCATGGGAAGGGCCTGGTGAGCTCGTCACCCTTGACGTGGATGTTGGTATTGTGTAGTGATAACCCGGTCTTCGTCGGATAGCATTGATCCGAGCAGAGACGGCACCTGTGATCGGTGAGGTTCGCGCTAGTCGCCTCCGTCATGAGTGGTAGAAGTTTTGGATCATAGTGCGAGTCAATGTGACGCCTCCACTCAGCAGGGTCGCTGATGATGCAGTCCCCCGAGCCCAGACGGCAACATTCAGGGCAGGGAAATGGCTTGGCCACAGCCCACAGCGCCCGATGACACTTGGAAAGGTGCTCCCTGAGAGTGGTCGTGTTCTTGAACATCTGGCAATCTAGGACACAAAGGTATGGCGCCAGCCCTCCAGGCGCATGGTGCTCATGTACGTGGATGCGACACTCTCCAAGGTCCGCGATCTGGTCCAGGGTCTCTCCATGGCCCAGGCGCTCTCACTCGGGATAGGAGAAGGGCCACAACTTCTCGCTGCGATACGCTCTGTTCGTATGCTTCCACACGGCCTTCCAAGACTTGAAAATGTCGTGCCTCGTTTAGCCGGTGGCTTCCAAAGTATTCGTTCCGGCTCAAATAAAGCACGTCGGCACGCTCCGTGACCTCTGCTCGAGGTACTCGACTAACAGGTCGTCGTATATGAACCCAAGTTCATTGCAGTCATCCGTGCGGTCCTGCCTCAAGTACTCACTGATGACCTCGGCCGGGAACTCTGCGCCGCGATTTGTCCTCAGCTTAGAGCGCGGCGCACGCAGGTCATCTGTCTCTTGGCCGAGAGCACGCCGGGGGTTGGTTTCTCTGAAATACTGGTCGCGTTGCTTAGCGACGCGGGCTCTTGAAAGCTTGTTGATAAGAACCCGGATCTGAGTGTGTTTCTTGTACTCGTTGCTGCTGAGTAAAGTGCGCATATATTCTATTGTATTCTTCCAATTCTCGATGTCGGAGGGAGGCACATCGAAAGGAGCTAGCCAATCACATCGCAAGGACGAGTTGCGCAGGATTTGGAAAAAGATCGTCTGCCCCCTTCGCCTGCGCTTCGGGCGCTAAAATTGACACGAGATCCCCTTTCATGTGTCTCGGCTGGTGACTGTGCTCGAACATCGTGTTTGAATGTGATAGAATGTAGTTCCGAAGTGCATGAGTGAGGACACCTTGATTCTGAGCGTCAGAAGAGCTGATCCATATTACTGTGAAAGGGACAAAAGGGGCCATCGTATCGTTCAACCTGCTTCCTGCGCCGACCCGCACCGCGTAGGGACGGATCGATTTGGAGACCCAGCGACGAGCAGGACCCGTCTCCGTATATCCAAAATTCGCGGTAGGAAATGGGATTATCTCTTTATCAAGAAGTTCCTCTTTCTAAATTAACGTGACAGTTTTGATGTCCTTTCCCCTACGCGGCCGCTTTATCAACTCCTCTGCCGAGCCGAATGAAGGATCAAAAGCATCTTCGGCCAGGCCTTGAGCGACGACAAGGCTCTCAGGGCAGAAAAGGCGTTATTCGAATGTGACAGCAAATTCAATCCTGGGGGAAACAAATGGGCCAGTTTCTGAACCAACTACTGTGGAAACGCTTGTTTTGAGGAACACATTTGGCTTGTGGAGTAATGTAGAGCGATGCATACAGCTGTTTGTGAATCATTTTTCTGATGGTAAGCAGACTCACGTCCTTTTCCATATCACGTATTGATCTCGCTAGCTCCCAAACGATCAGTCAGACTTGCGCCACGAACGACAAATCAGCTTCTGCGGCATATAGACAACCTCCGATATCATCTTGAAGCAGCCCTTACAGCTTGGTGTGTGGTATCACCCGTGGAGACTGATACCCTGGAACTTTACAGTTCTGATGGGAATGAGAGATCCCTTCTGGTAGGATCAAGTACAAACTCAGCTGTGTAGCTGAGGGCATGCATCTTTACACGGCTGTCGTCAAGGCTTCTTGTACCGTGACACATGCACAGTTGAAAGAGAACATACGACGAGAGGTGCCTATGCGAGCAGAGAATCATGATGGTAGTATCTGCTTGTGCCAAGATCTTTGAAGAGCCTGTGATGGCAGGGAATAATACACTTGCTGAAATCAGTCTATGCATGCTTTCCCTGCTTCCTTTCTCTTATGACCTCCAGATCTACCGTCCTCAGGACTCTCCGTCTCCTCGTCACCAAGGAGGTCGAGAAATCATTTTACGGGCGCATTTCAGCATTTGTCTGTTCTAGGCACTTTCGTGTCCTTTCTTCGGGATCCGGCTTGCATGAGTGGATTAGTCTACCAAGACCCCTCTCCCATTCTCCCGCACCACATCGTTCGCTAGTACAAACAACCCAGGGTCTTAGGCAAGGGACAACTGTGACTATCCTTGGGGCGCAAAGAGGCTCCAGAAAGTCACAGTGCCTCAACAGCTTACTATGAAGTCCGTGACCACAATTCCAGTCACTATATGCAATCCACGAAGATGGTTGCTTTGAAGATGATCATGTAATAAAAACGAAATAAGAAGAAGAAAAAGGTGATCAAATCAGAGTGCTGACGGACCCAAATGCCTCAACCACAACAACCTATGGATCGCTGAGTCCTGAGAGCTTGTAAATCATGTGTCAATCTCTGACCACTTTCGCGTGGATTCCCTTCACCAATCCAACCCCTGCTCAATGTGATATCTAACCTTTGGAAACCGACCTCAACAGCTTTACTGCCTCCATAGAGCCCGACCTCATTGCACACTCCACCGCGGTCTGACCTTTGGTATTCTTAATGGTAGGGTCAGCTTTCCTGTCCAGTAAAAACTGTACAACGTCTGCCTTGCGCATTGTAGCGGCCTTGTGGAGCGGTGTACCGAATTCCATGAAAGGATATAGCCCCCTGGATGCCTCATGTTTCTCATACATGTTTGCATTTAGCGGCGCACCTCTGTCAATCAACATGCGTAGAACCTCTATTGTATCAGTGGGCCTGTCCAGTGTATGCTGCAACAGTTCCCCACAATGTACATCTCCCCCGCGGTTAAGCAATTTTTCGATGAGCTTTGGTGTAGCAAACCATACAGCATATGACATAGGCGTGAGGTCGATGTAGGTCTGCTTATTTGGGTCGGCGCCGTGATCGAGCAGCCAAAGAGTCATTTCTTCGTTTTCAACGGTATATCTACACCACAAGGACAGACACGGCTGTTAGGTTCAGGTGAATGGCGGGATAAAGTAGCAAGCGTACGCAAGTACAGTGGGCTCAGTCTCGCTAAGAGGCGTATTGATGTCCCAACTCTCAACCATGACATTTAGGGCGCGCTTAGCTTTGGCGCAGATGGCCTCCCGTACGAAGTTGTGGCGCATGGTCATACCGCGGTGCAATAATCTCTCAATAGCCATGGCAGAATCTTGCATGACAGCTTCGAACACGACTGGGTAGAGGTCATCCATATTGAGGGCCTTGTCGGGACCGAAATGAGAAAGGTAATTGTCAAAAGCGTCCCAGTCGCCCGCAGAAATGGCAGCCTTGAAAAGATACAAAATCTTGTCACTTATCCGTCGAGGTGGTGGTGGGAGACGAGGGACTTCGTCATGACCTGAGCGGAGGCTAAGACTCATGATGCTGCTATTCCTGGCCAGGGAACTGTCATTGTCACCTCGTTCTTCGACGGACAGCTTCCCAGTGTCTGGGTGGAGGACAAGCTAGTTGCAGGCAAATTTCCGCTTGAGGAAGCACAAGCCACCATGGGTCAAGATCCAGGACCTTCCATGAGTTCTGGTCAAGTCAATTTGGCACAGCAGACAGCCTGGTCAGGGGAAGGCAAAGGCAAAGCCACAGCCACTTGGACTACAGAATTGGAACCTCTCGTCCAAGTTTCTGGTCTACTGGATAAGGCGCAAGAGTCGGCCTCCTCAGGAAAAGGGAAAGCACCAGCGATCTGGACTGGTGAGGCGCAAATGAACACGACTGGAGCTCAGTCTGTAACAGCACAGGAGTCGGCCCCTGATGAGTACAGATCAGACGAGGCGCAGATGACGCAGGTCGGAGGACCAATGCACACAGGTCGCACATGGAAAGAGGTTCGAGTTCAAATCAAATCTCATTTTACTAGCCGTGACGAGTATATTTTCAAGGACAGAAAAGGTCACTCTAAATCGACGGACAGGCGTGAATGGCACAAGGGCGAGTATGAGGGAAAGTCGGTTTGGTTCTACCAGGGGGGGAAGACGAACTATTTTACTTATCAGAAGATTGTCCAATAACAAAACTCTAGCGTGACCGAGAGTCAAGAGGCATGGAGCATGAAGCAGAAGAGCTTAGCTGACGCCCGATGCGAAGGACTGGAAATCAGTGCATCAGCTTGGTGTGGGGTTGCACCGCTTGGCAATGCTGTAAGGGGTTTCCTTTATCGCCTGGATGGGCTCGCGATTTCTATTACTATATGCTCGGGTTACCGGGGGGTTGGTAATGTCAGAAGGACGCGCGCCTTTCTGCACCAATACTATACGCCTGACTTGCATACCCAAACAAACGCACGTTTGCCAGACCAAAGTCGACCCTGCCAAAGATCTCCTTGACTATCCGAGCCAACCCTTACTTTGGTGTCAGTTGCTTTCCTGAGGAACGAACCAGACCTCGCCTCCAGCGGACCTTCCTTCTCTGAGCAGGCCCTAAGAAATGAGGAAACACGTTGTAGATCAACCAAGACGGTGAACTGTCGTGTGCCTGCTATCGAACGAGAGCGAAATAGTTTCAGCCCATCTCCGGGCACGACGCTTGTACGCTGCACCTTCGTTCCAGTCATAACTCGTCGGCTCGTGGTCAACGAAGCACTTTGTCCTAGATGCGAGTCAGGGCGAGACAAATTGATAGCGAATATAGCAGCCTTACATGCTTGAGAGCCAGCTGTCAGTGCATCTATCCGCGACCACCATTGCAACTGCCACATCTCATTCCGTCCTTGGTGCCCGAACCACCACAGTTTCCACATTCAAGGCATCTCTTCGTGGATACAAGAGGGTTGAGTTACTGATTGAGGCCCAGACGTATCCTGCGAGGAAACGTACGTTTTTTTGATTTAAGCAGTTCGAAAGCGTAAGTGCTTTTGTCTGCTAATAGACGGAGTGTAAGATACAGTGCACGGCATATAAGACGAAGACACACAATACAGTTGTCTTGGTTGCGAATCTAAAAGCAAACGCGGACTCTGAATTGAGACGATTGCAAGCACATTATGAGCTAGCAGCGGAAAGGGTCAAGGCTCAGCCTAGGAAGAGACTACTAGAAGCTGTTAACTTAAATTCGGGCACGCCACAGCCATCCAAGAAGGCTTGAGTCGGTTCAGTCTGGTCGAAGTATTCATGTCGAATCCCGGAAAAGAGGCGGTAAGCACGGATTCGGACATGCGACAGCCCTCTAAGAAAGCTGAAGAGCCATCCTAGAGGGCTCAAGTTGATTTGGGCGAGTTGGTCGAAGCCTCTATTTTGAATTCTGAACAAGAAGGTATAGTGGCAAGATCCTTGGGTGTTGATTATCTCAACGTTGAAGAAGCTGGAGGTTCCGTCTACAGGCCCTCTTCCCTGGAGCTAGCCTTCGGCAGTCCATCCGACCCTCTTGCCCCATATTTGTTAGATAAACCATCAGCTACCTGTAATTTCACCGAGTTAGACGACGTGTCTACCAAAACTTATCCCAAACCAGCTGGCGACAGACCTCTGCTGCGATGATCCTTTGGAAGCTTCCTTTGACATCTCAACTGTCTTAAATTGAGTCTTAAATTAAGCGTGCAGCCTGGGCTGCCGCTTGAGATGGGACGGCATGCTTGCGCCACCGGCCGGTGCTTCTGTAATCTACGTAACCTTTTATCTGATGTCTGGTATATCTAGTAAAATCAAATGGGGCCACCTCTAAGCAGGGTGGCCGTACACTACACTACACCCACTGAGATTAATAGTGTCATGTAATGGATTTGAAAATAGCTTCAGTGTATATGTAGTGTAGTGTACGGCCCTTCAGTGTCAATGGGTGTAATGTAGTGGACGAAATGTAAATAATGGGGGGGGTAGGGGGAAGGGAAATTCACGTCGGGTTTGGGGCGGAGCCCCTGCTGAAAATTCCTTATCTTATCTTATCTAATCTATTCCCCGCTTAGTCATTCTGCTTAGTCAGCGGCCTAGCCATCCTCCCTCCTCCCCCTTCTCCCTCCTCCCCCTATATACCTACCTATTTACACCTATATCCACTACATTACATCCACTGAGATTTATAGTGTCATGTAGTGGACTTCCTTTTGGCTTCAGTGTAATGGGTGTAGTGTACAAGTTTACACCCACTACACTACACTGAGTGTATTTAGTGTAGTGAACTAGATCTAGCTATCCCTCGTACAAGTACCCCTACTCTCAGGCCCTATGAAGTGTCGCTGTTAGCATTTTGCTCCAAGTGTCCGCGTCTTTGAGTCTTCCATTACCAACGAGGGAGCCTTGATCTGGTTTGCGTGTGTAAGTGTGTATTTTGACAATACATTGCGCTTAGGCCCGTTCAACTTTGCAATGTGGCGGCAGATCAAAAGCACGCAAGGCATTAGATTTGGAACAAATTTGAGGGAGGAAGTATGTCTTCTTCGTCTTGTTTCCAACAGAACTGCTGCGGCGCATGAAGATGAAGAGTCATTCCAGGACTTGTTTTTCATGAGCCAGGTGGCAGGACTTGTGGTCTGTCACACGGTGTCAGGTCGGCGCAGACGTGCAACGTGATAAATGTGAAAGAGCTTTGGCGAGGCGAAAAAGCAATACTATGAAGTGGCAGCCCAAGGGGGCGGCCATGTGCATAGAGACACGCCACAGACGCTCAATATACCAAAAGCTTGCAGCTACTGTGACCAATGTTGTAGTTTGCCATCCTTGAAATGGCCAATGACGGCAATATGCATCTAGCAACAACCGAGCAACCCTCTTTCCGGGCTAAACGCCATTGCTGTTTCCAATTCCTTTGGCATGTAAGTGGCACCACTGAAACCCACGGATATCTGCGCAAGATGTGAGTTTTAAATCAGCCGTCGCCCGCATCGGGAAGCATCATCTCCGGTCGTTATCACCTAGCCCTCCGAGACAGTCCCAAATTTTTACTGTAATCATACATCATCGGATCGACGGAGAAGCGGGGAGACTTGAGAGACCTACGCATGAGGCTTGCAATGGATGAGATATGCAATGAGCGATTACTGTACACAAAACACCGCCGAAAGCACGGCTCGGATTGGCAGTGTGTGTGGAATCAAGGTGGCATATTTCCAGCGCCCCTTGATGCAATTGGTGCGCAGTTGCACCAATCATGAAACATTGCCCGAACGTTGTGCAGCGAGATATGGTGGCACGCGGCCTATCGGAAAAGTATCATGCATGAGGGCTGCGGGAGGCCCACCAAATTTGCAATGGTAAGGGCGAGCTGTTGTGTTTGCTGCTGCCACTTTCAGGGGACACCCGCCGAGTTCCCCGCCTTACTGAGTAGAAAGGGATCGGAGGTCCGTGTCTCCTCAATCTAGAACCGCCGAGGTTCCTTCTAAACACCATCGAAGACCAAGAGGCTCTGTACCTTGACTTTGCCAAAGCCGTGTCTGCGCAGCAGTTCCCGGCCACGATGAATGGGGAACTCGGCTACAACCATGATACTCATATCCTCAGTACTAATGCCAACTTTACATAACAGTTGCAGCACTGCGCATAGAGTCTGTCCTGTGGCGAGCACATCATCTGCAACCACCACTGATGAGCCTCTTGGAACCACATCCCGGCCCATCTCGATCCTCTCCTCGTCTGAGGTGCTGAATGCCCAAGACGAGACATGCGACTGGGGTTTAAGAACGGAAACAGTAGGCGGTGGGAGCTTGCCGGCTTCACGAATCAGCGCTAGGGGCACACCAACCTTCGATGCCAGTGCCGACGCATAGATGAAGCCGCCCGCCTCGCAGCAAGCCACTGCATCGACTTGGGACCAGTCTCCGGTAAAGTGTGCTTGCAGCAGCGATGTGCAGAGGGCCAGCCCACCCGGCTGTTGGGATATATCAAGGACGTGGCGAAAGTCGATGCCTGAGCGTGGAAAGTCGGGAATACGCTGTACCATATTGCCCAGTCGCTGCAGGTCCTGTTGGAGAAAGGGAAGCAGTCGCTGTTCAGCAAACTTTTCTGCCGCCTCAGCTCCTGCGCCTTCATTATCGAAGACGAGGGTGGGGCTGTAGTCCCAAATCGCCAAATCAGGCCCGCTGTTGATCTTGCCATTGCATCTTTTTTCATCGACATCATCACCATCATCGATGTGGCAACCTCGGCGAAGATGCCGCGTGTTCTCGCTGGCGGTGACACGAACCTCGATCAGTCTGCTGCTAGGCACTAAATGCGACAAGCCCGCGACCGGCGCCTCATCTCGCATCCCAGTGATCAGCAGCACGTCTACATCTTTCGCGCCGTACACCGCACTAAGGAAATGCTCTTCCAGTAGCTGAGGCCGTTGCTGCACCTGATGCTGGAAAAACATCGTTAAATCTGGCCGGTGTTGCTCCTTATAGCCGCGATCCCAAATCAGGCGTTTTAGATCGGCACCGGTAGCCGCCGCGTATTCTTGCTTGGTGGCATCGCTGATGCTCACTGCACGTGCTGTGAGGGTCTTATAAGTGCATGCAGTGAACAAATCAACCCAGATGCTGGCGCAATAGTCCTTGCCGGTGCAGCTCTCGCCAGTGACAAGAATGATGAGGCTCTGTCCCGTTGGTGCTCTCGGTAGCGGACAGGCGTAAGCCAGAATATTGCGTGGGTCGCAGGTGTGCTTCAGACGAGCCAACCGCGGCCGGTTGGGGCCAAAAGCCTTGGCCGCCATCGCGGTATCTCTAGGGTCTGGTCCTAGATCGGCTCCATAAGCTCCCACACTCAAGGGCAACAAGTCCCCGATGCTGTCATAAACCCAACGCACTGCAGCCTGGGCGGTGTTGGTATACTTCCGGCAGTCTATACCGGTCCCACACTAGGTGGGTAGGCTGCCGAAGGCAGGTCTGTCCTGGCCAGGGACACAGCTCCAGAGGGAGCTGAGGACCTGCGAAATAGGAGTAATCACTCCTCCCTCCTTCCTCCTTCCGACAAGGTCACGAAGGAGAGGGATTGCCTCCGAAACGCTAGAAGGTGGTTAATGCTGGAGAATCCGATGAGGACCTCGAGCGGCGAGTAGAGAATAACCAGACCTCTAGTGTCTAAACCTATCTCGGAGAGCCCTATTCCAATTCCGTCATTTACAACTTCACACGAAATCAGCCAAATCAACCTCTCTATTCCCTACCAGAATTACCGACCTAAATACCAAATCACCTCAAACCAGGTCTAACCTAGTCTATATTATAAGATAAATAAAACCGTAAGTACCCTTTGTCTTAGATATCTTTTGATATTTACTATTATCTTTCTTATCTTACTATATTTAGTCTTATTTCTTTTTATATTAATTGTATTTACAGGTACTTCAATAAACCAACAATCACTACTCTACCTACCTAAATCGGCCAGGATCTACCTCGGGTAAACCAACACCTTTACGCGGCTAGGGAGGGGGTCCCTTTTGGGTCTCTTAGGCGCCGCCCTCCTTTTGATCAAGGTCCAGAGGCAGGCCTACAAGGCCTGTCTATTACCAATCAAACCAGACAGCGCAAGGAATCTTCAGCAGGCATGAATACCAGCGAGAGTCGAAACTACGCAAGAACAAGGTAAAGAGGGGGGGGGGCCGTTGGGTCTCTAGGCACCGCCCTCCTTTTGACAAGTGGTTAAAAGGAGGGGCGGGGGGCGGGGCAGCGCCGCCCTCCTTTTGAGGGTGGGGGGCGGCGTTGCCCCCTTTTTAGGGGTGTGCGGGTTGGGGCCGGGACCAGATCAAGTAGGGACAGTAAATAAACAGAGATTCTCCCCTCAGGGCCGCTAGCCTTTGTAGATTGTAGGTACTGTGACTTGTATCCTTCTGATATCTCTCTCTAGTATGTATAACTACCTACCTACCTACCTACCTGGCTACCTGGGTACCTATAAGCCTCTTTCCCTATCCTCCTCTTCCTTCTTCCTTGTATTGATTAGCTGCCGACAATATTTACCATATGCATCAAGTGACGAATTGCCCCTCTTCGACCTTTCCTTGTCCATCTCCTCAGCAATCTTGTCAGCGCCCCAGTCATACTACTGCTCACGGTAGAGGAGCTCAAGGTAAATGTCATGCCGGATCTGGAACATGCCCTTCTCGGTACGGTCCTTCCAGGATGGGTATTTCTCATCAAGTAGTGTGATTGCCGGGAAGGGTCCTATCCCATATCGCCAGAGCTGAAGGATATCCTTGACAGTCCTCACCATTTCCCGTGGGAGGAGAAACTTGTGCTTGATAGCCTTATGCGCCATAATAGTATCCAGTAATCCATGAGTAGGTCTCTCAGGTTCTGTTTCTGCCTGGGTTGGAGTATCAGGTATAGGTGCTATAGGCGAGGGGCCCTTGGGTGGACTAGGTATAGATAGTTCAGAGTACGGTTGCGCGTGGGGTTGATCCCAGCCCATCTGCCGCATGGCCTCCGCTGGTACACCTTGGGCTAGGCCTGGTGGGTATGGCGTAGGTAAGTGTAGGCGGGGCTGTACTTGATACTGTTGTTGGCCTTCCGGGGCCAACGGCACACCTTGTGTAGGCCAATTGTAGCTATAGGTGTAGGTTGTATTACTTCTACTCATGATAGGTAAGAAGACCGTCTGTGTCTGTGTATTACAGACATACTGCATACCGGCGATGTTTATAAGTACACCCTCTTGCCTCTCAACACCTTCCTGTATTGCTAATATCATAGCCACTAGCCGCTTATACTAGTCCTTACTCTCGGCCGCTATCCCATCCAACCGCTCATACACCTCGGGGAGCACGGCCTTCATTCGCTCATACCCACCACCCATTACAGGGTTCTCCTGCATCTCTCGGACCTAGATGGGCAGACAGCCTTGGTCAGCACAAGGTATAAATAATAGCCTTCCGGGCAGGGCAGCTCACCTTGGCCGCGAATTCGGCCCACTCGGCAGAGCTAAATAGAGGATCCGCAAAGATAGGATGTCTAGGGAACTCGACCTGGATCAGGGCGGCATCCTGGAGAAAGACATCACGAAGCCATTCCATACATTCAATGAATGCGTAGGTCGTCACATTACCCTTGACTACCTTATACAGGTAGTGGCCAGGATCCTTCGAGGCCGTCCCATAACCAGGCCTATGGCCTAGAACCGTGTGCCGCCTGACCTTCTCACGATAGTGGTGATGCCGAGCCGAATGCGGGGTGATTGGAATGTGATAGGTGCGGGCCCGTTCAGTCACACAGCAGGTATCGCTCACAAATCATGTCAGGCTCCGCATTGCAGGGAGGTCATGTGAAGAGCTGAAGTCCCCCGGTCCAGTTCCCAAGCCAACTTTCGTTGACAGTGTGTTCTTCGATTCGACCATCCTTCAAGGTGGGAGAAATTCCATTAGCGGTGCTCTACGCCGCCCCCCCCCAAAAAAAGACTCCCATTGATTACTACTACAGTAACAACATCACCTAGAGATGAGTAACGACAAAGCAGTGCACGGGTCCCGGGACCTGATGCCTTCCTAATTTGAGAAACTCCCTCGCCGCAGCACAGTGGCGGCGCAGGAGCTCCGGGACCTTGAGCGAGATCTTCTCGCTCTTTGTTATGGATCCAGTAGCGGAACGGGCCAAGTTGGCGTGCAGGGCTGTTCCCAGCTCCATACAGCGCTCCATGCGGACGGAACCTGAGGATTGAGCGACCTCATCGGTGTGGGCGTGCTGCAAGGCATCGAGAATGCCCCGGTGAACGTCGCCTCCTAGTCGGCCTTCGGACACCTCCATATCATGTATGTACCGACCTGCGTCAAATTACATGCATCTCGCCGTCTCTTCAGATACCAGGAACAGACAGGTAACAGGTGGCGGCTATTAAAACTACCGATCAGCGAACCTAAAATTGACATCTTATATCTGCTTGAAGTTCTCTAAATAAAGGTCCCAAAAAAATGGAAAATAAAAAATTGAAAATAGAAAGAAAGAGAACACGACCAACGAGAATCACCAGCTGAGTCTACTGCTGCGTCCGGGCGACTGCAGGTGACTATTTCCAGGTCACATCTGCTCCCTACTTCCATCAAACGTGACACCTTACGAGCATCCTATTTCCATCTGCTACAGGGTACGCCATGGACTCAAGCTTTCTACGAGAAATCGATTTCATGCATTGGAAGAAAATGTGTTGTAGGTATTAAATTCTGCCGTGCATGGCCTCAAGGATTACCGTCCATAGCAGTCCGAGCAGCAACTTGAGCAGCGCTGGAGCTACAAGGGGATATAACGTGACAAAGTGGGCGCGTCATTCCGTCCATGCCCTCAAATTTTGGACAGCAAGCGGCCCAGAAGCGGATTACAAAGCAGGACGGGCGTGCTAAAATCCAATGTGCGCACCTGCTGAGGTAATAGACCAATGTGACGCAAATCGCTCAAACATGCCAGACAACCTACCCACGACAATTCGTTACCAATCTTCCATTTATCGTCCGGCAACTCCATAGACAGAAAGCATTTATATCCCTCGAAGGGTGATGCTCATCGGTAGGGATCCGCTCATGAAGAGCTGATGATGGATCTTGCAGGAGGGCTCGTCAACGATAAACTTGAAATCGAAGTTTCGGAAAAGCTGAGTAAAGCGTCAGAAAGTTCGGTTCCTGTCAAAAAGAGAAGAAAGGGCTCCGGCTCACCTCCACAATCACCTTCTTCAACTCGGTGAAAGCAACTGTCCTCGCCGGGCAGCCCCACCTTCCCGCACCAAAGACAAGATCCGTCTACTTGTGTATCAGGCTCCTTGTCTTCCTGTTAGCCTCGAGCCAGTACTCTGGCTAGAAGATATATATGTCTATACTAAAGAGGGAGATATCGTGTACCATAGCCTAGGTGCTATATCCAATCCTTGTCCCTAGTGGGATAAACTGGCTGTTGAATGTATCTCCCTTAGGGCTGACCTGCTTTATAATAAGTCTACTAAAGGGAGGGTTTACCCTGAGATCCTTGGTAATAATTATATCTAGGTAAGGGAGCTTTGTTGCCTCCTTGTCTATTGAGGGCTGAGAGATTAACCCCTTGGTGGTAGTATAGTTAAGTTTGTTCTAAAGTGCTAAGGTAATGCCTAGGCTAGCTGTGATGTGTGATATGGTTATCTTGATAGTATTAGCTGTTGTATCTAAGCTGGTGATGAGTGGGAATATGATCTTAGACTCTATTGAGCAATGGTCTAGGCTATGATTTAAAAATGATCTCTGTTATTCAAGTAAGCTATTGCCTGGTAGTAAGGCTAGTTATGATAGCTTCAGTATTTGTCTTCTGTGTGAAAATAGTGCCAAGGAGAGGTTAGAAGACATACCCATGATGACCGGCAGGCAAGGTCCAATGCCTGATCCTGTAGCAACCAGAACGATCTTTTTAACAGCGGCGCCATGCGCTAAACTCCCGAGGCCGGAACTCCACGAATCCAGATCCTTGTGGGCGGGGTGTCAATCGTGCGGCCGGTCCAGTCGCCAGCCCGCGAGACAATGATCCTGAATCCCGGCTTATCCGGCTCAGTCACCGTAGCGAACGCGTGCCACTCCTTCATCGGATGATCAGTGATGCGGACCGTCCTGCCGGGAGGCGGCGTGCAATAGTCAAAGTACAGTCGGACCGCGTGATTCGACAGGGGCTCAACAACGACATTGACCTTGCGCAGACGGATCCAGGGCAACGCGATGGACAGAGTGGTCAGAGCAACCAGCCAGATGGCGGGGCCGTGGAGCAGCTGGCCGCCCAGCGGGACGCCCGGGGGCGTGGGCGAGGCGGTCGAGACGATGATGTGCGCCCAGACTAGGGCAAGGGCCGTCCAGCCCGCGAAGCGGTGGGTCCGCTCGAACTGTCGTGCAACTTGTGCCGGATCGTCGGGTACGCCATGATGAGGATGGCATTGAACAACAGCAGGATAGCGAAACTGAGACCGACGGTCGCGCCGTTGATGGGATACGTCTCGCTGCCCCGGATGAAGTATATCGTCGACTGCACGGCGAAGATGACCCACCACAGAGTGGCTGTGACCGCGGCGCCTGAGTGGATGCCGCCCATATGGTAGCAGCGGGCGAGGTGGCGGCGGATCCATAGCGGCGCAGATGCTGGGCAGCGGGTCGCGAGCCAGAAGACGAAGCTGATGACGTATTCCTGTCGGAAGAGCACCGACGCAAGGAGGTTCGCGGCAACCGCTGTAGCGATGTGGTTGACCATGAGACCCTCGCTGGGCGCGTTGACAAGCATGGCGATGAAGCCGATGAGGTTGAAACTGAAGATGATGATAAACAGCTTCCTGTACGCAGACAAGGCCTTGTGGCGGAACCACCTTTGTCTGGGGAAGCCGTTCTTGGCCGGCAACTCGATCTCGTTCTCATTGACGCTCTTCATCTCTGTGATCGAGCCGCGCTCGAGGCTCTTCTTCATGGTAGCCGGCTTGTACAGCATATCCAGAGAAAATAGGGATGTGCTTAAAAAAAGGTCGTTTCTCTACGAACTGATCCGCCTGCCTGGATTACCTGCCACTGCCAAAAGTTCTTCCACTCTGAACCGGCGTTTTACTATTTCAACCCCTGCCGTTCCTTCTGAACAGAGCACAGCCTTCAGTCACAAGATATCCTACAGGACAATCTCGGCCACACATTTAGTTATCCAGCGAGGAAGCGAGTAGGTAACTCTTTCTTGATTGGTCAAGGGCGTCGCGCTGTTGAAGGAGCCGTACTATTATTAACCACTTATATTTTATAAGGCGCACCAACACAGTGGTAGACGCTTGAGAAACGTCGATAATAACTCCTCAGTAATTTCATGGTACTGTCCAGTACTTACTGTACTGTACATACTCTTATACTAAATAAGTTTGTTTTTTTCCGCACTGAACACAAAGGTTCCATTCGGCGATGATGGATTTTCCGACCTGGACGGAACACAGTCAGAGAGAATGGTGTGATTCGTGTTTTCCCACCTGAATATTTGGAGCCTCAAGTCTACAAATTACAAAATGAACACGCTGGGGCCGAAGGCCTTCCATCAAATGACAGGCTGGAGGCACGGCAAGACATGTATTGTTGCTGTACTTCAGGCCCTGTACAGGTATAGATCGTGCATCTGGCAGTCTAAAACATCCTTCAGCCATTTAAATTTACCAGAGTCTTATTCCAGCCAAGATGAGGAGGTAACACTTCAACATGTGCCCATTTAGACCCAAGGACCTCAAAGATCTGTTCCGTTTGGTGCTTGCAAAGGAGCTTGTGGCACAGTACATCAACACTATATCATCCTGAACGTTCCTGGCTGCCAGCAATAGCACCGCCCTACCAACATTCCTGTAACTTTGCAAAAAGCGGCGACTGCAGGCTCTCCGAACCAGAGGTGCAGCGACGACCAATGACAAGTACGAGTACGAGCGCCTTCTGGGAGTCCTGCTGGAGGACCCACGTGTCGCGCCGATTCTGCTGCAGAAAGAGCTGCGAACGACGGTTCCGCAGTGCGTCCAGGCGCTGCACCAGTGATGTGGCTTGCCGACAACAGACGGCGAGACGCTCGGAAACGTTGATGATATGGCTCAGATGACTCGAAGGCGGGAAACTCGTGGAAAACAGTTATGCTGTGCGACAGAAGGTCTTGTTGGGAACGTAAATTTCGGTCGGCCGTTACGGTGTTACCAAAGACATGCGTGACCGGGTGTCGGCGAGGGAGGGAGAAAATGACGACGCTCTCCGGCGCTACCTCGCCTGGGAGGCGACCACGCCGGATTGTCTGAAGCTCGAGGCCGCCCTCTTCAAAGCCATCCGCAAACTACCTCAGTGGCCTATCCGGTCTGAGCATACATTTTTTCGCCATTTACAAATGCATGGGGCCATCCTGCTTATATTGTCTTGGACCGAGACGATTCAAACTAAGCCATACATCTGATGATAATAAAGGCGAGGAAAGCTTTAGCTTGAAAGGGAAATGGTGGGCACATCATAGACTAGAGGTGTCATGAAAAACCACTGTTGGCGGCGAGACTCAACCGGCAGCCGGACACGGATCCGACGCCGCAGGCAGACTTCAGGGCTGTCCCAAAATCATAATCACTTCTGACCATACGGCTCCTCATGAAAAAGACATCACGTCCCGAGAAGTAGCGGAGTTGCAGCAGCAGGCGCCGCAGGGCTGGACGAATTTAGCATAACAGACAGTCGGTACCCAATAAACTTATAATTTTACCTGAACCTGGTTTGGCATTCGTCTGATTCGTTGCGTCTTGAAAGGACCAGTCGGCCCTACCTGTAACCTTGTAGTCGGCCGCACTGAACTTCCTTTACAAGCATTGCAACGTTAGCTGCGGGCATTATATTAGCTCGGTGACCAGGAATCATTTGTCAGACCAGTGTAAAATTGTGTCTCCACATTCGTGTCTATAGACCGGACTGCCGCAGAGACTCCTACGTGATTGGTGCCGTACAACAGCGTATGGTCTCCCGTGGAGGACTTTCGCCTGCCTCCACAGCGATCAGCCCTGAGCGTCTCGCGTGTGGTTCTCACGCATTTGTTTGCACTCACACATGCTCGTCCGAGCGAGGTTGATCATTCCGTTCCTACCCCGATTCCTGAGGCCCCTGGGTGGCGCAGATGGTGGGGAGCTCTGGTCCGCTTCCTGGTCTGTTTCGTTTCTTATATGTGATCGTGTCGTATTTTGCTGACGGCTTGTATCTCCCGGACCATATCGAGGCAGCTCTGAAGGAAGTCCTCGGAGACGAGAGGGCTCTGTCCGATGTCTCGCACGCGACGGCTAGTGGGACACTCGTTGGTCTACCGGCCGCTACGGTCAGCAAGAGGCCTCGCAGCCGCATCTTCACCAATTACAACGGTACAGGCGAACGTGAAGAGGCTCTCGGTAAGCCCACAGCAGCCCGTATCATTTTTCCGTTCATTTCCCCTTGACGCAGGCAAATCCACGACAGTCTAATGCAGTCATCCAGACCACGTGATCAAACCGGGCGATGAATGAGGGAGGCTTAAGATTTGGGAGGTGTAAGTTGATCCTCGTGTCCAAGGCTTGTGCAGATTTTAATGTCGTCCAGATTGCGAGCCATATGTACAGCGCCTGGGTAAGTGCGGTCCGACCACAACCTTCTGTCCTTAACTTTTGACATGATTGTTAAGTATTTCCCCCCAAAGGAGATCCATAACATTGGTGTTTTTCAGGATGCAGGGCCACTAGAAAATGACCCGGTCGTCTCGGCACTGACTGAGGCGGCGGTCATGTATCCACACGTGGAAGAGCCCAACTTCGTTGTCTCACTCGGCACAGGAGAGCCTCAACCAGACGATTCGCCCTCGCTAGACCTCTCGCGTGGCGTATGGAGGAACACTTCCATACCGTATTGCTCAGGCAGTACTGCAGACTACAGTGCATTTTCAAATCTCACTTACATGAGATAAGCCACCATGGCAACTTTCCCTATGCTTCATGCCAATGACGGAATCGGATTTTCAAAGGAGCTATGTGGTCACATCCCTGGGTCCCAGCAACAGGCCTGGCAGGTCAGGTTTAAGTCCCCGAAGCCACGATCCTGTAACAGAAATAACATGTTTGCCGCGGTCGAGCAAAGACCTTCTTTTGGTTCACCGTTCTTGCTCCACAATCTCTAAGACCCAGAAAGGGCGCCACATATAAACGGCAGTCGTGACTCTAACGAAGACAAGCCATGCAAAGTGCCAGCCTAAAACTTGCCAGGTTATTCTTCAGTCGAGAAAGACAGCCAGAGCTGTTTTCCAATTCGAATAGAAGGCGGCAATGATGCTAAAGAAGTTTACATCCTGAAGCGTCAGTCATCTGGCAGGATATCAGTTTCGACCATCTTTCAAAGCTGCCCCAAGATACCCTGCTCCATTTGCTCACGGTCCCGCGTGGTGATCGATCTAGCGGAACATGGAATCAGGACAATCCTGGGGAGGCCGACCTTCACCCTGTCAGCTAGCAGTGCGAGGACAAGAGTTGCAGACTCTTTGCTCATTGTCAGTACATGGCTTCCAAGCAGTCTACATTGCAAACAAGCGAGCAGGTCTTTCGGCAAAGTATCAAATATCGGGAACGTACTGTACATACAGCTGTGCCATGTACATTATGGGCACAAGGGATTCGAGGCGTCACGGGGATGAATTGGCACAACTAGTGGGACCAGCGCACCCTACATTCGGGCACTGGGTTCCATGTAGAATCGAAGTATTCTCTTGCATTGGCGTCATCATGTAAATTTTGTTCTCTTTCGCTGGTTTTTCAGGTTTTCCTTTCTTTTCCATCGCATCGCCAGACCCCATTTTCTTTACATTGCAAGCTTTATTATGGTGAAAGCCGAAGACTTCCAAGCGGTCTATTGAGAATAAGATGTGGCGAAGACAGCATGCAGAGTGGCCCACCGACGACTGGTCGTCGTTCGGCCTCGTAAGGAGAGGCTGACTGGGAGCATGGGGTGGTGGAACTACCACATTGGACCCCCCTTTGGTATTCACGACAAGTCAGCCAACTCAAAAGACGAAGATGAAATTTGTAGGAGACAGTAGGGGCATGGGAACGAGGTCTTTCGAAGGCGAGACAAGGCCGACAAATGCCTTGGGGGGGGGGGGGTAGGATCACGGGGAGGGAAAGTTCTAGGCCCAGGGCAAAGTTTCTATGTATCCTGAAATGTTTTGATGTGCAGTCAAGATGTAGCTACAGCTGGCGCCGCTCAACTAGACGCTGGACTGAAATATGTAGCCCTGCTGAGTGGCCCTGCTCTCGTCAAGGCGCAGATGGGTGCCGTCGAGAGGCCACTCTGAAACAAGGTATCAAAGAGCTCAATAGCTCAATTAGCAAGTGGCCGATGAGTCTCATCAGTATGTTCACTATGGATGGTCTGAGCTAGACCTTCGGATGCTGCTAATCGGCGTCCGCTTTGGTCGATTAAGCAAATAGATTTGCTGGCTTTCTGAAAACACACGCGCGCAGATTCACCCAGACGCCTCCGCCAACAGCATGAAGGCGGTTCCCGTATTCAAGACGGTCGAGTTCCTATTAGTTAGTCCTCTCCATTCTGTCCCTTTCTTTTTTTCAAGGACTGTAAAACCAGTACTGGGCTGTGTACGGTACACTTAAGGTCTGCCAGGGACCCTTAGCACCACTCTCCGAGCACGCCGCCGCGGCACCGCCTGCCGTGACGACGCGGTAGACCTGGACGATACCCCTACTCAAGCCTCGTCCATTGTCACTAAGTCGCAGCCAGTTCACCGCGCCAGTGGCCAGCACGCCGTTGTCTGCGTCTGACGGAGCCTGCACCTCCCCGGTCTTGGCACCGCTGAAGAACAGACCCGTCGGGTCCACGCCACCGACTAGGTCGAACGTCGGCGAGGATTTTGCGTCAAAATAATGCAGTCCTAGAAACTGGGCTACGATGCCGTTAAGAGCCAGGTCGGAGGGAGTAGCCGGGAACGGGTTGGCGCTGACGACATGGTAGTCTGACCAGGAGGGGCAGGAACCGTGGCCTGTGGCTGTCCCTTCAGCAAGGTTGAGTGGTATTTTTGAGTTCCACAGCACGTCTGCGGAGAGCTCGTTGAAGTCGTCGGCGGACAAACTAGTGCTAGTGCAGCCCGGGTAGAGGGAAGTGATATCGTAGAGGACGGCAAGGGCACCGATGGCAACGGGTGTTGCGTTCTGATAGGAACATGTGTAGTTTTGGACACCGTGGCCGAGGGCGATGTAACCGATCGTGAGGTCCTCACGGGGCGGAGGGAGATCAGCTGCTGCTCCGTGTTAATATCTCAGGTTCAAGTGGATAAGGTGGCTGCTTACATCCTGTACTGGGCAGAGTGTATATACACTGATCGTCGATGCAGTTTTCGACCCCGGTTGCAGCAGCTGCTATAACGATCAAGGAAAACAAAGTCTTGGCTTTTGAAAAGTGCATGTTGGGTGTGGCCCATGGGCGTGATGGAATAGATGTTCTACGGATAACCTTCCCGAGCACTCACGGTGGAGGGTGACGCTTTGTGGCTTTGCGTAAGAAGACTAAGCAACGTCGATAAATAGAGAATTGGGAGACTATATGATTATTTATGGCCCCTTATTTCGGTCTCTGCTAAAAATTTGATTTTAGGCTATCTCTGAAAGCAGACTGTATGTAGACTGCGTTCCCATGCTTGAATGTCGATGCATGATTTGTTTACCCCGAAAGGCCCTCATCAATGTTGCAGTAATACTCTCGCCTCATAATTACTTTACTGTACCTGTAGCGTCTAGCTGATCCTGAATATTTATAACGAATCATATTCGCCCATTGCTTAGCCAATAAAGCCCAGATGGCATATATCGACATACCAATATAACCTAACAGGTCAGGCTGGTGGACTGGTTGATTGGCTGATTGCAATCAGCCAATCAGCCCACTGGCCAAGCAGTAAGCGATGGTGCCAGGAATATGCTCGTCACTCTGAACATGAAATCATTGGACTGATGGGTGGGGAATCTAGACGATGAACAAGTACTCGCAACACACGGCGATGAGCTAGGCGGTAGCATAACTACTGTATGGGTGGTCGCATCCTGAGAAATTATGAAGACAAGATAAACCGGTCAGGGCGAAGACTGCTAATTGTACAGCCCCAAACACAGTCACAGCCCCTCTGCCAACTTCTCACAATATATCGCAATTATGTGGCCTTCATATGTCCTCACGCCGTCACCGACAGCTGGGTGCCCCCGAGCAGGTCTGTTGTATCTCACGTAGAGCTCACCAAGTTGCCTGCTAACACAGCCTGTCGTTACAGAGGCGACAGGGTACCTGAGCAGTCGCCAATGGCAAAGGCCACGTTTCTTGCGGGCGACACTGCCTTGCCGGTACGAGGATGATGCCTTCGCACCAGAGCCAGAGAACTTACTTTGCCTGTCATGGGATATGGAGCCCCCTGCTGTTGGAACCCATCTGCAGGAACAGCTTGAGATCGAAGATCAGGTCAAGAATGGTGACGATGACATGCTGGAAGAGCCTTGGTGGTTCGAGGGGCTTGTTTCGGAGGGTCCTGTCACTGGGACCGATGAGTAAGAAGAGGTTGGGTACCAGAAGAGCGAGTCTGCTGGGGCTAACGTGGCTAATATGCAGAAAGAGATGGATGATATAAAGAGTCACCATGCTGGAGCTGATATGCGGGAAGAGTTAGGAGACCAGGATACTAAGTCTGCTGAGTCTGAAGTGCTGGAATCGTGCTGGTGGGAGACCAGTGGCTGGAGACTGAGACTCCTATAACATAAGAAGAAAAGGTGTACCCGCTCAAGCCTAACACGCTCTCTCGTTTGGGGCTCAACTTCTGATGTGCTGGCACACGCCCTAGCTACAGAATGGATCGGCGCCTGAATGGAGATGGTAATTGGTTCCAGCAATCTCTCGCGGTCGAATCGATGTCCTCCATGGAGGCCCCGCAGATTTGAACTAGAGTAGGGAAGACTTCTGAAGCCTTGTCCTTTTTCAAGATTGGCAAAAAATGACGTTCACAGCAGCGTGGATCCAGTTACAACAAAGCCGTTGTGTAAGTTTCTTTTTTTTTAAAAAAAAAAATAAATTCACCAAGACCTGATAAGGAAAATGAGGGCCCAAGGCTTCAAGAGTGCAAGCTTCCTTTGGACTTTCTGGACAAGTCTCATACAGGCTATGTATTACTCAAAGTTAACGAAACGGCCATCAGGAAGACTAGTCACAACCTGTGAAAGCTCCCACTGGTCGAAGGAGGGCTGGAAGTCATACCAGATTTCTGACACGTCCTCCATCGAGTTCTGGGATGAGTGGGTCTCCAAAGTCTCAGTCACATTGGGACGGGCCGTTGCTGCCTCGAATCTGTCAAAGACAGAATCCATCACCTGGGCCAGCACCTCGCTCTCAATCTCACTGTGCTCATTTCTGACTTTGATGACACTGGATATGATCTCGGCCTTATTCCCGTTCCAAAAGCTGCGCAGAACGGGGGCCAACTCCCCGATGTAGTTGCCGATGAAGGCTGATTCGGGGCGGGGATGGCCCGGAAAAATCACGTCCCACATGTCGAACCATTGTTCATGCAGAGGCGCTTTCCTCGGCGAACTCTTCTTCAGCTCGTTCCTCTGATGCTCCGATATTCCTTCGAAGTGAAGCGGTGGTAGTTTCTCACAATCTGCACGGCGGGAATGCTCGTCGCGGGCCGCAGTCGATGTGAACAATTCGTAGCATCGTGCACAATAATATGATGGCTTAGTGTGCTTCCGGTATACGTGCTGCTTCACGTCCTTGATGCGATTAAGGGTGTATCTGAGACATCCATGATACTTTTGCGGGTCGAGCTTTTGGAATGGGCAGGCGAGGACTGTATTGGATGCTTTTCCATTGTTGTCTGCGCTATTGAAATGGGTATATTGCTCCCCCTGGTCGCTAGGAGCTTGTGGAGCCTTCGGGGAAGTTGTCACCAGCGAGCTGCTGTACTGGCACATTTGGGCGACATTCTTCATTATCTCTTCAGGTGACAAGATAGGCTGCATTTTATCATCATATATGCTAATGGTTCAAACTTCTGTCAAGCATGAGGCAAAAAGGGGGCAGAATGACATGGCTCATTTAAATCATCGGAACGTCGTACGCACTTGCGTGGTAAATTTGTCATCGTGCTGCAGCACGGGATCTACGCAAAGATACCACTTAGCGTGCCCGCTGCAGGCCCTGACCAACCAACACCTCGCCTTCCTGGAGGATCATTCCGGCCGGCTTTCCCAGATAAACCTGCACTTCTAATGGTTTCAGGGTCGCAGCTATGCGACTTCCCTCGAAATTGTCGAGTTGTCAGCCGCAACACCTCCCACCCAATGCAAGAGGCTTATAGTCAGCCTTCTTGTGAGAGGCAGAATGTATATAGGCAGATAATATTAGTGCCACGGGCGATGAGGCGGTGATGGAGGCCATAATGGCGATGCCGGAGGATAAGTAGTGTAGGGTGCGGCTGTGATGTTGCTGTTCTATGAGATGGTGATCGAGTCAGAAAATGGAGGGTGAAAGAGTGGGAAGCGAGCAAAGAATTAGCCAAGCGGCCTGCGGTGAGGCGTTACAGGATTGGCGGTTGTATGGGGCCAACCATGTCTGCTCGCTGCCTATCACTTAGAGTAACGCTAGGCTGCGATTCGGCACCTGTATGAGGAGCCCAAAACCAGACACTAACTCCTCTACCTCAACCTGCATGGTTGCGTGTGATTGGCTAGGCGAAGACGAGGCAAGCCGCCAACACCCGTGCAGCAAAGGCTCTCCCTTGTCGCTGACAGGGCAGATCATGGAAGAGACTCGACCTCGTCCAATAACGGGAAGGTTACTCTTAGCACAAACAGTCCAGTCATGTTAAACATGACCCACACGATTACAGGTCGATCGCCTCCGTTGGAATGTTGGAATCAAATGTGTTTTGAAGGAGACCTACGGTGCAAATTAAGGTATGAAGATGCTTGTACAGCTTGCCGTAGAGGTCGTTGGAAGCGATCCAAGCTAGTTGCTCCAAATCTTCGACGGACCGGCTGCATAGGGGGTCCGCTTGATCACCCATAGACCAGCTACTCGAGTTCCAGAAAGGGTCCTGCGGAAGATGCTTCAGGTATTAACGCGGGCGTGCGTAGAATTCTTCCCGGAACCGTGTGGATCACGAGTATAGGAAAGGAAAGTGGTGAACTGGAGGCTTACGGATTTGGTACATCAAACTCGAGTCTTGGATGACCAAAAGGCAATAGAACGCCGTCCTCTTGATAACGCTTGTTTGCAAGCCTCATAACTGGCGACGCATCCTTGAAGTACCACCGATCGCGATAGTCTGCCCTCTCGGGAGCTATCATTGTAGCAGCGCGGATCTCCCGAGCCTCGTTGAAACCAAGACCTTCCGGAACACCCAAGGCCGTCTCAAGCTGGAGCTACTCCTCCTTCTGGAGTACGAGTCGAAGACTGCTGCATGTCTCGAATGTCCATGTCTTTCCCACCAGGCTTCCTGGGGATTTGGAGGCGATCTTCTCGACACATTCTGTTATCAAAGGCCTGACGCTTGACAGGACCCGTCCCAGGATTGCATGGGAAGTGAATGCCGAATTCCATAGATGAATTATAACATCGACCGTCTCATCAAGCGCCATGGTATCCTGCGAGCTGGATTTGTGTTGCTCGATGTTGTCTAGGGAACCCAGGATGAATATCAATATAATTATGTTTCGTGACGTCACCTCAAGCTCTCTGTCATTGATCGCGATATGTGCAGTACGGCGGAATCGGCCTGGAAGACCTGCGATGGTCTTCACCGCATTTCTGAGACAGCCAGAAGCTAACTCGTCGACAAGAAAGGTCAGCGAATGTTGATTGCGAGAGGGGTACAATAACATGAACAAAAGGCTGTACATGCCGGCAACTAAAAGAGAGATGTCAGCATCATACTCGGCGCCTTCGTTTGCTTCTAAGTGAAGGATGTCGATAGCTGGCATGATTCCCAAAAGGAACTTATCCCCGCCGAAAGGGCTGTGGAGGGCGGATGCAGCGGCCGCGCTGGTTCATGGCGGGGAGCGACCTTCGATGTCCCAGGAAGGTCGCCCGTGGATTTTATTCAAGGGCGATCTGCAACGCTTTTTATGTTATTGTGCACTGTCCTCGCCAGGTTCTTCACTTTCCCTGGCACATTCACCGCGCTGGAACGCTCAAATATCCTCGGACAGGAAGATAATGACCATAGACAAGATCGCGTCGACCATGCGGACCGGATTGGGAATTGTGAGAAGGAAAATTCAGTTGCCGTATCAACGGAAGCACTGGAAGCCTTGACCCCGCGCGAATATGCAGATGATCAACTCCCGCATAGTCTTACGGAGTTCGATGAGTGCGGACTTGGTCCAATACCACCCTCCCAAATTCAGCCGCCGCTCTCCCTATATCCTCCACCCCTGTCTCCTCACCGGGACGAAATGGTAGTTCCTTCAGGTAGATCCGATTTCGAGATCTGTCCCGGGCAATCTTGCGGATCTTTCTGTTTGTCTTCTTGTCCACGCACACTAATTCTTCGTAAGCAAGGAGGAACCGAGCGAGGGAATCAGTAAGTGAGCTCACGTAAAACGACAATGCGACCCTTTTGACTGTTCATCTCAGCACGGATTAAATCCTCGACATTCATACTATCATATGTCAAGTCGATTCGTTCACCAAGCTTAATCTGAGCTCCTCTACGAGTTGTTTCAGAAAGGAAGTCGCCGACCACGAAGAGGCGGATGTCCAAGACCTGTGTTGTATCAGTGTGGTGTCGAGGTTGAGATGGTGACAAACTCACCATGGAAGGTAGTGAAGGACTGGGAGCTGTATATAGGGGATGATTCGCTTGACGAGAATTGGAAGCGCTTCCTCCACGACCTAGGCCTAGGCGACTTCAAGAGCAAGAACCAATGCAAAAGGGTAAACGGGAGACATGACGCACAATGAGTTCTTTTCAAGACCCTTGATTAAATTTCAAATGCTAAGCACTTCGGCCGTTTGCAGGTTCTCCAGCGTAGTTGGGTGAACATTCGCGACTTCCTCACCGTGGTCCAGCAGCGAAACACAAATGATAAGACTATTAACGACGTGGGAGAGCGGGAAGTCGCGTTTAAAACACCCGTGCAAGTTCACTTTTTCCCCAGCCAGATGGAGCTGTCGAAGTACACGATCAGGAGCAAGAAGATATTCCCGCGCAAGGCCATCACGGCAGAGAGCCCACTCAAACTTCTTTTGGCCCGCATCTTATGAGCAGCGTATGGAATATAAGTTGTGAAGAGCGTCTGGGAGGGAGGTAACTGGAATTCAGGCTGAAACAAATTTTGGAAAAGTTGGATGCCCATGTTGGCGTCATTGACCATACGATGCCCTTTCTTTTATCCTGAACGGCTATAGAGAGTATGTGACAAAAGTGGTTGGCATGCTATCACTGTGAGATGGATAGATTACGAATAGCGTAAAGTCTTCTCATCACATGCGGTCTTCGTCGAGGAGCAGGTTGGCTACTTGGGCATGCTTTCAACTCACAGCCCCAGCACTGCAGTAGATAGGCCCAACTCCTCCGACACTTTGGGTATACTGTACGAGCTTGCACTGTTGTCCACCAGCCGTCATGGCGACAGGTAGATTTGCAAGTCTGGCAAGTGCTATCCCCGGTGACATGGCAATGTCTGGCTTGCTCCTGGTGTCTTATTGCCTTTTCGATGATTCTTTGCCGCTCCCCGAACCATGTTTTAGTCCCGATGAATTGTGTCTTCCTATGTTGGCTCAGGGTTTTGACGCAAGACTACATTTTTTTGCCTTCAATAGACGCGTTTACCCCTCACTGCCCCCAGATGCATAAGGTGACCCTAACCGGCATCAGTGAACTATAGATCGTTGTCATTGCTGTCATCACATTGAGATCTTTCCCGGAGCCATGTTCGAATATATTCGGATGGAATGGGTCGTGTGATTATGAAGAAAAAAATGCTCGCCTGTCCTAACCTACAATGGTGGCAACATATATACCCGTCTTGATGCCCAGATTTGGCCCCTAGCATGAGATGGTTGCAATCACTTTTAGGCCGATCCATAATCTCGCCCACGCTTTTTGACCAATTCCGGTCTTGGTACGGTTTAGAACCTACAGCAGCTCTGGTCACGATCCTCCAGGGCCCAAATTCAGGATCACATTACAGGTTGTCCGCAGCTGATCCTATTTTGAACCAGCAGGATGACGAGCCTACGAGAGATGGATATCAGTGACGTAGACCAGACATTCAATCAACAGGGTACCATTCATCGACAACTGCGATGGGCATTTCAGGTCTCATAAAAAAGCTGAGATCAATATTCTAACGATTTACACCCTTGTCATGCAGTACTATTATTGAAAGGACGCGAATTCTGGAAATTTCGACCTTCTTCGTAATTACGGGAGGAGACACCCGATGACCATCTTCCATGCTTATCATGGTCTAAGGCGTCAGCCTTTCCTGTTCTTCGCGATATATGTTGTGTCACATCTAGCTGAAAGGCCACTCATATCGAGATTGAGCTAGAAGCTGAGTCGAGACCGATAGTAACCCTGGACCCGAAAGAGAAAAGGCTTTATCACAGTGCAAGAGTAAGCACTTGGCTTTCGTCCTACATCAGGCATTGCGTGATCAACTGTGCCGAGCACATGAGGTGCGTACAAGTATCGTCGGCAGCGTCTCCAACCGATGGCGCACAGGGTACCTGTCTGCTTCGGCTCTTTTACCCACTCCTGGCGTAGGGGCCACCGAAGGTCTGACCCCCGAGTAATGTCTCAGAGCTCAGCCGGGCGGCCAAAGATCACAAAACATCTCACTTCTTGTCAGCGCGTTTTGACTTGTAGTGCACGGGCTGACTGAAAACAAGGCACGAAAATTGCAGTCGAGACAACATTATCAAGCACTTCTTTCGTCCCTTCGTCCTGATCATCCATTTATTCAATCGCAAGCCACTAGTTGAATTAACTGTCTTAGGGTTCCACCGCGAAGCTTGGAGCAAATATTCCCAGAGGGTTCGAGTGAGACATGTTGATCCGAATGGCAGACAGTGAGATGTGTTGACCCTATCGCCTCTTCTGCATGCTTTGTTGTGACCTTTCGATCAGATTCTCGACGATGCGGGAACCGCACCGCCTATCCTGGGCAATGCTCTCCTCGAGTGTCCTAAGAAAGAAATGCTTGCCGTTTCTCTCTTTCCCCCCAAGATCTTAGAGGGGTCCCAGGAAACCAGGATTCTTCTTTGTGAGTCGGAAGTAACTTGCAGATGTCTACCTCCACCCGCCATGAAGGGTCAAGCTCAATAAATAGAGCAGCATTTAGTTTAGAATCATGAAATCTCGCAGTAAATAAACGGTCACGTTAGAAGTCTTTATGACAAATATTGTTCTGATTTCTGAATGGCGCGACCTGATAAGATTGCCTAAGCCACTATTGCTCGCCGACACTTGCCTTGAAGATGCTCAAGGCCTTGTCGCCTGCGTTTTGAACCTTGAAGGCGTGAGGTATGGGCTAGCAGGATGCGCAGGTGCGGCGGCCCATGATCCCAAAGGGGCCTAGCTCGCGCAGAAACTGCTACGTCGGCCAATGGTATTACCGGCTCAGACTCGTTCGAACTGAACGAGTCTCGTATCGGGGCACGCAAGGGCGAGAGCACAGGATGGCATTGTATAAATATCACCATTCCACTATCCATACCAGGAGCAGTCACTTGATGCAGCCTGGCTACCACAAATTCTTCTCTGGCCACAAACAGCCGGTGATCACATCGGAAGACAATGCTACTGCCCGCATTAAAAGCACACGAGGTGTGCGGCAAGATGCACAGCCGAATGTCGTATCGGAGCTGTCCAAACAATGTTGTCGACCTAGACAGCGAAAGGAAGTTCAGCGCGGCCGATCACTATGTCACAGGATTCATGGTGATCCGTGACTCGAAATTAGTAAGAAAACGATGCTGCTTCGAGAAAGGCAGCTTCCAGTCCAAGGTCCCAGGTTGCAAATCACGTGACAGGGTTGAGTCATTCCTCCCCAGACGCTAGTTCCCAGCGCTCTCCTGGGCTTTTCTCCGTCCCAGCGCATCTCCGCGTTTGGAAGATGCATGACGCAGGCGGATGGCACAAGGCACATCACTATCGAAATCTTGTGATCCAAACGGGAGGGTACTGGAGTGCGAGCCGACTTTTTGCGCAGCAGCAGGGTCTGCGAGCTGAATTAGAAAAGTCATGCGGAATGCAGCCACAGAAGAAAGTATCATGTGTTTCGCCAGATCCTCCCCGGGGCAGCTTGAAGGTCCTCCGCCGAACGGGAACCAATACCCTCTCAAGGCTGCCGTGGAAACATGACGCTGGTGGTCAGCTGGGCCTCCGACAAGGAACCTTTCCGCCCAGAATTCCCCGACGGGGCGCTGTTTGCAGCCTCCAAGCACAGCACCGCTGCCCCAGAAGGATGTGCACTGGCCTGCCAGCCAATGCGGTAACATGACCGGCGTGTTGCGCCGGACCGTGATGCCGCCAGAAGTGATCTCCCCATCGGTGCGTCTGCGGCCAACCGTACCTCCAGTCCGAAGGCGCAAGGTCTCACGGTAGATTGAATTCAACAGCGGCAAGACCACCAGTTTCTCCACATCCAGGCCCGACTGAACCGAAAAGGCACCACTGATCTCGGCGTCGACACGCGAGGCGAGACCTTCGTCAAGCAAAATGTAAAAAAGCATCCATAACGTGGCTGGAATACTGTTTGCCATCGTCCTAGGGCGTGTCAGCTCGCCCTGCGGACGACACAACGACGTGCGTGTTGGCACTTACACAAATAGGTAGCCAAGCATGACGCTGGCAATACCATCTTCAGAGAATCCCAAATCTTCATGGGTTTTGACCATGTTGCGGATACAAGCAGATCCCCAGACAGGCTCATAGTCACACACTCGTCGCTGATCTTTGTACGGGTCAGACCGGCAGAGGCAATTCGCCCGCCAGGCCCTGAAGTGGCTGATCATTGTGTCACGCGCTCTGTAAGAAGAGGGGTCGAGCCAACGGGGCAGTCCGTCGGCGATTGTTGGGAAGGCGTCGTAGAAACGGAAAAAGTCCTCGGAAAAGGAAGGACACGCCGCGAACACAGTTTCGCCGTACAGTGCACGGACCTCCGCGCGGAAGATGTGACGGGAGAGGAAACGGTAGATGTCAGGTATCTGGGTCGGCTGATCACTGGGTCTCGCGTCTTCTCGGAGACTGGATACCAGGTCGACTAGGAACCGTTCCACAATCGCCCTCAAACGGCGACCGTGGAAATATAGGGCAAAGTCTTTGCGCTGGTGGCTGATAATCCGACGGGATGGCTCAGGATGGTTTGTTTTCAATGTTGTTGTGCTCTCAAATGACGATATGTGGTCGTGGTCAAATATTCGCAGGTCTCCTTTGGGTAGGCCGAAGAAATTGGTAAGAGCATCCGACAAACTAGGGCACGGGACAAGGTGCGAGCTCCGGAGCAGGTCGTGAGCCTACCTGCCCGGCAGCCCCACGTAGACACCATACCCGCAGATGCCTATAAATACCGGAGAACTGCTGACACGGGTTCTATTGTTGTCAGTATTGACCGGTCATAGCCCCGTGGCCTGCCACTCACAGAAGCCCACGGAGAAACCGCTCGCGGTTCAGAACTGGTGGATGTTGGGTGGTGGATTAGTTGATTCGCTGATTGGCTAATTGGGACCAGCAGCATTTTGAGTTTAGATCACGCGCATAGAGACCGCATCGTCGAATTACAACCAATCCGACAAGAAGAAAGATCAGGCTGTGATTCTAAATCTGCGACGAACAACGACCTGGAAACTTCCTCGCAATTCGCCAGTAAAAGGCACTTTGCTACCCTGTCTCATTGCCGGGGGTATTTGCTGTAGTCTCGCCCTGTTCACTCTACCTCGACATATTACTTCACACCCTCGTCGCCCGTGACACATCTTCACGAGTACAAAGATACATGTTGAAGCCCAGGCCGGAAACACAAGTCAAGCGGGGCCCGCCTTCTACAAAAGGTCCGCATAGCCGGGCTCAATCGTCGACTTCGTCTTTCCCGTCACATTGCTTCTCACACTCTCTGGAGTTCACCACGCTTACCATAGCTCAGCGACAGACAAGTCTGAGCTGGTCGTTACCATGCTGAGTGGCGACGAACTTGACGCTGCCGCGACCCAGCTTGCCGCCTATCGCAAGACCGACGCACTGCGGCACATTTTGAAAAGCTATGAAATCCTTCTGGACGACTACAGACGCCTGCGCAGCGATTACGAAGAGGAGAGAGAGGCTCGAGAGC
The DNA here is from genome assembly GCA_001447215.1 of Diaporthe aspalathi. Taxonomy (NCBI): domain Eukaryota; kingdom Fungi; phylum Ascomycota; class Sordariomycetes; order Diaporthales; family Diaporthaceae; genus Diaporthe; species Diaporthe aspalathi. Next base: position 79,571 of record LJJS01000515.1, read on the forward strand.
GCTGGATGCGGCAGGCCCGTGGTCAGGAGCGTAACCCATTCGTCCTGGTCCTTGTCGATGGCGACGGCTATGTTTTTGATGATCACCGTATGTACGACTCGTATGCTCCAAAAATGGCTCCCTTGTTTGCTAACCTTGAGGTCTAGTGATTGCGGCTGGCCAGGACGGCGGCACTCGAGCTGCCCAGTTACTCAACCAAGCAGTCAGGACCAGCCAAGCGAAGAAGGGAATGGAAAACTGCGAGACTATGGTCCGTGTCTATGCCAATGTCGCTGGCTTGTCCAAAGCCCTCTCCAGATGTGGCCTCTTAGGAGCCGACAAGCGCTCACTGGCCCCTTTCATCGCCAATTTCAATAGGTCTTACGGACTGACCGACTTTGTCGACGCCGGAGAATTCAAAGAGAATGCCGACTTCAAGCTTCGCGAGATGCTGAGGCTCTACGCAGAGAATGCCCAGTGCAAACACATATATTTTGCCGCCTGCCATGACGCCGGGTATGTCTCACAGCTTGCCGCCTACCGAGGCCAGAAAGACCGCTTCACCCTCATCAGAACCCCGGGCCTTCCTTTTCACGGTGAATTCACAAGGCTTGGCCTTTGTATCGAAGAGCTGCATGGCGTTTTCCGGCCAACGGGATCCGCCATGGATACATTGCAACACTGGCCACTTCACTCAGTCGGAAAATCTCATTCATCTCCATGTACGGCTAGGACTCAAGGTAGAGGTCCGAAGGATATATGCGCCTTCTACCTAGCCGGCAAGTGCAAGTATGGCGAGCACTGCAAGGACCTACACGTTGAGCCGCCACCCTCGGTTCTTCCACTAACCCAACACAACCCGTCTGGACTTCCCTGTCAGTCATACGGTAGCCCCGACTATTCATTGCCTACTAAACCACTCTGCACCTCCAAACGAAGCTATCTACAACGAAACCGCTTGTTTGACGAACTGCCAAAAAGAGACGAGATACCAGGCAGTCACGTTGCTGTCAATAGGATGGAGCACCGCCTAGACTCTTACATCCCCGTTCCAACAGCCGAAAGCGAGGTCCGCCTCAAGAAGAGGTCTACCGTACAACGGCTCTGCAATATAAAACATATAACAGGATCTTGCGCGAATACGCGCTGCAAATACGACCACAGCCCCCTCCAGCAGGACCTCATCCCCGCACTTGAGTGGCTTGCCAGGTCCCTACCATGCCCTCGCGGTGGCAAGTGTCGGAATGCGGCTTGCACAGCTGGACATATCTGCCAGAAGCCAGACTGCAAGATCCTTGGAGGCAAGACCTTTTGCAAGTTTACATGGGACATGCACCCTAACGACCTTGCCGTCTACCAATATGTGTCCGCGGTGTCGGATATGCGCACTGTCTTACCGCGCATGCAGTCAAAGACGTCTTCGTCGTCCGACCATGCGAATGACGACGACGCAGAGAAGATACGGCACATAGGTGGAGAAATAGAAGAAATTTATAGCCCCAGTGGCGGTATATCTATGGGAACATTGTGGGACTTGAGCAACAAAAAGCCAGTTCTGCCTCTGGCTTAGTGTTTAGGGGCTTGAACAAAACTTCGGGATCTCACAGCTAGTAATTGTCGGAACCGGCCTCAACCGTGAGCGCACCTGGATCGTAAGAGGTAATGAAAGGGTTCTCTGGCTTCCTTCAGAACATAGACCAGGAGCGTGGGCTGTGAAAGACTGAGTGAGCTTTATTAGCTGTACTTCAGGCCATGTATTGTGGTTCAGAACTCCGACATCATGAATCTGGAGGAATTCAATAGCGTAGGTACAGTACCGTATATTAAGTGTTTTCATGAATCCTATTTCTTCTCGTAATTATATTCTAAAATAGAATGACATAGGTTGGCTCGCATCATTTAGTAAGTCCTTTCAATCCGTATGGGCCCTGAAGCCCCGGGCTGTTTCACGCTGATGGTGGCTGCCTGGAACGGCGGCTTCTGGGGAGGAGATCGGTCGTCCTGGCCAGTGGAGGCACCGCCCATTTTGTGAACTAGGCCGTAATCAGATACAGACGGTGACGCAAAGTGCTTTGTGCCATCTAGTTTCTGACTCAGTGTGTTTGGAAGAAGGCGGTGTAATGAGAACGCCATACCTTTGAGGTTGCGTGCGTCGTTCGCCATGTTGGCACCGCAGGAGGGCATAACTATCATGCAACCCAGAAGGTAAAGTTGGGAGAAATGGCGAAGGATATCTGGCTGCTTGTTGATGCTGCAGAAAGTCGCGTTTGCGTAAAGGAACGAGAGTCGCTCGCACAGAGACAGCAGCTTACCCCTTTATATGCGTTATTTAGACTTCGCTGCTGACACAATCAACAATACCTGGTGAAAAGCAGAGACTTTAAGTAAGGGTCTTACGATTGGACAGCGAATATATATGTACTCGACTGCATTATCAATTCCTAGAGATCTACCCACGAGCGCACCAGCAATCGTTATTGGTTGATATCTGGAAGTACACTGCTGGACGGCATATACTGCACTGTAAAAGCAGGCGCATTCTAGACTCAAGCTTCCATTGGCGTAAGGGTCAGCGGCTACTCATCGTACCAATTGTTGCCCCAATGATGATCGACCCATGATAATGCGAGGAAAGGTACAAAACTCTGATTGGAGGGTTTTCGCTAAAAACCACTACTTCGGCTAAGCGGTCACCCAACCAAATTCAGACAATATTAACACAGGTTCAGCAGCTGGTCCTTCGGTAACCTGAGGATATCACGTTTAGGATGACACAGAGTGTCAATGTACCACAAGTTCCTTAGCAACCGCCAAATTCAATAGGTCTTTGAGTCCCTTCAGTTTCAGTGGGCATTGGAGTGATATCCCAATTCAAGTCCCCACATTAAGATGCACCATATCTTGAGAGATGGCACACGTTTGACCCAAAGTGCCTACTGACTTGTTCCCAAAGCTGAAATCCGTGCCACTGTAAGATGGTCGATGGATCCTCCCAACATCTGAAAACATCATCAGCAACGTAAGCCACCGCTATAACTATACCGGGGCTCCTTTGAGCCATACCAAGCTGTGAATTCGACAGGACATCCGGAAGGGTACAATTCCCTGGCAGCATCGTAATTTTCCAACGCAGGGTCGTGTTCGTCCAAGGTGATGGTGGTACCAGACTCAGTCGCTGCTTGTCCTTGAATTGCGACCATCTCTAAGGGTTCAAGTTGCTTCTCGTATATGAATTATTCCGCCACGGCGAGCCCAAGGCCCTATTTTGATTTGAAATGTACAGCTGCTCACCGGTAAAATGATTCCAAGTTTTGACTTTCTTTACGGTGTTACGAGTCACCCGATACCGCCGGATCCTTACAGGCTTCACGAATAATATCCTTCATGCGAAGATACAACCCTCTGTCCTGTTGTTCCCACCTCACGCCATTCGGGAAAACCGCTTTCCGTACAGCAGGTACAACAGTCCACTAGGGCAAGCTGAATCGGTAGCATGCTTGGTAGTAAGCCCTTAAATACTAGGGCGAATTTCTTGTCAAAGGCGTGGCGCCAGCCATCAGATTAGATTCGTATTAATACTTACTCGAGAGCGGACTTACGAAGATCCACTTACACGCTACACCACCAGACACGCCAGAAGTAGCCGCAGCCTCGAATACTAGTGTTCACAGGTCCACTTACTCGCTACACCCCCAGACGCGCCAGAATTAGCAGCAGCCTTATATACATGTCGACGTGCAATCTCAAAAACTAGAAGCAATGTATCGCGAAGTGCTTTGCCACTGTCAAATCCCGTCATCATGCAGCACTAGTACGCTCTTCGTCACTCTCTTGCACTTGCTTGAGCTCCATTGCATGATATTTCCAAAGCTCTCAAAATTTGCTTCTGCACGGCTTATTTCTGTAGTCAGTACGATAACAAACCCAAGTTGTGACGTGACGTCCTTATTGTTTGCAAATGAGCCGTCTGAAGACATAGGAGACGACGAACAGCACTGGTGTATCGGTGTTGTAGCTAGCGGATCCGATATCATTGAAAGTGTTTGCCAGACCTGAGAAGTGCAAACGTTGTCTGGGTCGTGATAAAATCCAACATTACCGCTGGCGGGACAGAGCTGGTCCTTCTGCAAGAAACTTGGCGCCCTCGCGAAGACAATGACGTGGCAGGAATTCCTTACCAAGGCAAACAGGCGCTTGTGGCGAAGAGTTACCATGCAGCGCAACCACAGGAGACGCCACGTAAGGAACTCGCCAACTTCAAGTCTGGTAGGCATTATGGAACCCTACGACAGTCTTTATCGTCGAATTAAAAAAAATTCGCGAGCTCCATCGATTGCTTAGGATTCCTCTGTGAACCGAAAGCCAAGTTTCACAACAGTCTTTTAGGCCGGCACGGCCTTCCACCACAACTAGCAGAACTCAGCTGCTGCTCATGACACGTAGTAGGCCACGCTGTGGTAAGGCAACGGCCGGGGTAGGTCCGCGTACACGTTGGGAGGACAAAGCTCATATAAAGCCTTGACCTTCTACGCAAGTGCATGATAAAAATTGCAAAGGACATCATTCCGCTTCCCGCAGCACGAGTCGCTTCGAGAATTTTATTTACAATACTATGGACCATTTTCCGGCTGATCACCCAGACTCGGACCCTGAGTCGATCCGTACCCATCCCCATCCCGATGGATACGTCGAAGGCCGCATGGAAGAATTTAGACGCCTACAAGAAGAGACAACGCTCGACAACACAATTTACCACGACGAACTCAAGCAATATAAGATCATCCTTAAGCATTCGAAGGTAAACGAAGCCATTAAGGTTAACGATTTGGAAGGATCGGCTATCACCGGACAGATCCTCTGGACGAGCATCAGAGACGGTGCGCGTGGATCCATCCAGGTCTTAGGTATCAGGGTTGTTGGGATCGAATTTTCCGCTGGAGTCGTGGCTTGCGCGGTCTATCAGGAGCCTGAATCCGACGACGTCATTCTCCGGAACTTGAGTGAGGGCCCTTTGTTAGTGACCGATCCGCACAGAACCAGAAAAGTTCGCCCGGGAGACTCGGTAAAGATGGTTTCTGGTTTTTGTAAGCTAGCTCGCGGCAATGAATCCATAGAGCTTATGCTGCAACAGCCAAAGCGACGGTACGATGGCGAGGAGGAACACGACTCTAGAGCGTGTTAGTGTCTGGACGGGCTAGGATCTAGTCCATGAAAGACACGTTTCAGTCACAAGCCTGAGGTTTTGAGGAAGCCTATGCGATCAATGTATTTTGTTCACTTCGTCTTGTTAGCCCACGTGAGTGAAATACTGCCCACCTTTTCCAAATAGGAAAGGGAAAGTTCTTTTTCCAAGCATTTATTTTTAGCCTGTAGTGTACCTCAAATAATGCCTATGTCACAAAACGAATAGTGTTCGCGGAAGGAAAAGCCGCCAGATGACCAGGGACTTGGACCACTTCGTCCATACCTAATACGAACTGCTCCGTGTCGTGCTGTAAATGTACCTGATTTCCTTGTTGGGACCCCGCACTCTGTATTTAAGCGCTGCCGTTCTGCATATTGGCCGCGGGTGTGGAAGACTGGCAACATGCGGTGCGGAGCCAGAGGTTATCATTAACGAGAAGCGAGGAACTGTGGGGCTGTTGGACGAATGCAAAATGTGCCTCGTCGCTGGATGCTATGTCCGATGCCGAGACCGAAACTGGGTCAAGAGATCCACGAAGACGAAAGTGACCGCGCCACCATTATTAATTATCGACACATCACCGTACAGCTGCCAAGGTGAACCCATGTCCAAAATTGGTCAAGCCGCAGGATCGGATAGGTTACCCGTCCTTCCAGGTAACGGACACCGTTGAGCTGTGACATTGGTCGGCCCAACACAGCTCAATATCTGCTCACCCACAAACGCTCGGCACCGGTGTCTTTGCCTATTGGCCATCTGTCGATCAACAGCTGTGCTGCTGCGGCTCACTTGTCAAACTGTCCCACCACGCCATTGCTTCCAGGCATGCTGGGCAGGGTATATGCAACATAACACCTGCTTGCTAGAAAGAGGCATGCAGAGACGGAAACCAGCCCATGGCAAAGCTATTCAGGGAACTTGAAGTCGATCGAATTCTCGGACTAACAACGCTCTGTTCTACTGATCAAAAGAAGCGTAGTGCTGAATCGATCCCACAGCACCAGACGCCTGATTTCTGTAGGAGCGACTCTGAGACTATATTTACGAGGAATTTGTCCACAACCGCAACGTTTTCAAGAATCGGGTCCTCGGTACTTTTTCCACGCGCGCCGTGCAATGCATTTTTGAAGCACCTCGTTCCCTAGCCTCGAACTTCAAAGGACGAGGGTTTTCAATCGTCTTCAGCCTTGACCGACACAGCCAATTTCTCGCCGTTCTGGAAATTTATGAGTTGTCGCCCCATAATTGATAAGATCAGACAGCGCTCACCTGTATTTGTAACAGTCTTTCAGTGGCAAGGCGACGGATATCTTCAGCTGAAAGGTTTTCCAGTTCAACATCCACCGAGCGTGGAATAATCAACTCCTGCTGGAGCGCCGCTGCAACCCATGAACACTCAACCCGAGGAGAAACCGTGTATTGGGATTGACCCACCTTTGGAGCGATACTTGAAGTCGAAGACAGCAAGCCTAGGACCTTTCCTTTTGCAGCCGTATTGTATGTGCTTTTTAATTGAAGGAATCGGATAGGATAGCCTAGAAAGCAGTCAGAGGAGTGAAGGCACGATTCGCTTGTGTGTCTGACGCTGTTCCATGTGAAATTGCTTTGCCCTTGAGTGCTTTCTCAGCAATGGAGAGGTCGTCCTTTCCAATTCTCAGACTACGGGGTGGGCGACTCTTATCTGCAACTCTTTCCCAAGTACAGCGACAGACTGTGATCCGAATGAGTCCCAGATCCTTGGCGACCTCCATATCCGTGGTGAGTCGATTCTCGTCGGCATGGTCAACTAGTGATGTCAGATGCCTTCGACTCCTTGACATTCAAAAGGGACCTACTGGTAGACACAGGGGCAAAACAAAATTTGCGTAAGCTTTCGTTTTGAACGTTGCGAATGCCTTCCAAGAGCAATGACATGCGTCTTCGGTGAAAAATCGACGTTGACACTGGGTTGCCATCGATTTCCACCGAAACTATCAGTCCATGTTTTCTTGAGTCGGGGGTCCGCTTTGTGATCCACTTATGCCCAGTGTTGTTACCCGGGACCGTGCCAACATGGATGGCGAACTCAGCGTTGTCGACGGACTCTACATAGTGATGACAAGCTTTGGTGGTGCGGGTACCGGCATCGTTGACCCCAGGCCCTGGGGCTGTATACTCAGTGGCTGCGGCGCCATCGACTGAGATCTTTACCTCGAGACCGAGCTCTTCGATGATGGCCATTTTGGCTGATGCAGGTGGCGAGATGGCGCGAGTTTTCGTGCAGAAGATGCTGTGGGTTTTCGTTCGGGTTGGCTGATGCACCAAATTCACGCAGTGGCATTCACAACATCGGTTATGAAGAACCGCCCAGAATTTTGGGTCAGTCTGTTCCAGAGAGGAATGGAGTAGAGGAATGATACAGGGTTCTGCCCAGATTGGCACGCGTGGCAGTCAACAAATAATCCCTGCATGATAACATTGCTGTTTACTTGGACGCGGGGGCGTTGCCAAGGCGACATCAGAACCCGCGTTCCCGGACCTCAGGTGGCGCGAGCTGGTGGAAGATTGTCTGGATTCAACCCGCGCGATGCCTTGTCTCTTTCGCTGCGGGGCCCCCGCACTTCAGAGGGCCGTTCTACCCCTCCTGGGTTTGTATGCCCCTCGTGAAAGTTCTTGAAACGTGTACAGAGAAATGCGTCAGTACAGGTGTGCTAGGATTTTTTTTTGATTTCAGTACAGACGCTAATCCGCATAGGCACAGGTGCGGATAACACAAGTAGTGTGGGTAGCGATACACAACCAGGGTATACATACTCCGTACATGTCGCGGATGCTGATACCCATAGCATATCATATTACCCGCGCGCTTCGGTTGGGCGCACTTGGAGGAATGAGGAAGCTGGTAAATAGGGGCCCAGAGCAAGTAAGGGTTGGCTTAAACGTGTATGATATTGGCATGAAGGCTTCAATCTCAAATTGTAGGAGGGCACGGCATTCATCCCCAATGGAGACTCGTGTCTGTTGTGACGTGTAGTGTTGGAAGCATGAAAGACGAACGCATGCACGCGTTTCTTGGATGGTGGGCCCACAGCATCTTTGTATTATTAACCGGAGACGCTGATACGCGCAATATAATCTGCACTTCCACCACACCTGTAAATGACCAATGGGCAGCTCTTCCGCCGCCGCCAACACCCGCAGGTGGAGAAGTCGCGGTTCCGTATCCTGGCAGGACAACTCGAGAATGAGGCATCGCTACTCTCCAGGGACCACCGGACGGGAAAGGGGACGGCCAATTCTGCGCTAATGCAGGTCAGAGCGCGCTTTGATCCAAAGCAGAAGCATGTAGATGTCCTGCGCAGATAATGCACGTTCCGTTGAGCTGAAATGACCTGGGTTGGGGTATCGAGACAGTAGAACATTGTCGAACAGCGTGGTTTCAGCAGGAGTAACAAGGGACCGAGGTGGATTTCGAGAAAGTAGTAACGATCCAAGCGATTTTCCTATGTTCTGTGGTTCGGGAAGTGCAGCCTGGGGCAAGTGTCTCATAGAGGGTCGGCGTCGGTCCTTGGTCGCTTCCTTGTGTAGTCGGCTTCCAGGTTGGTCGCTCCTGTGTCTTGCGTTCGTATGGCGGCGATTGACCTCCGGCGGTCCAAAGTCAGCTAAGACGAGATTTCGCTCTTTGATTTGTAACTTCTTGTGGCCGACAGGATCCATGGTAATATACCTACGGATTCTTTCCACATCTGGATGACCGAGAGAGTAGCAGTCCCGGCGATGCTCCCGCCCTGCTGAGGCGGAATATTTCTGACTACGGACCGGCTTTCGTGTGGGAGATTTGGGGGCGACTGGTTTGGCATCGCCACTTGAGTCAGTTCTGGAATTGTTCTTGCCAACAGGTAGCGCGGTCGTAGTGGTTGTCAGATCTGAAATGCCGGTCATTTTGCCACCACTCATATTGTCATGTGTTTTTAAACTAAAGCGTCCTGTATTTGGCATCATAAAAATGCGAAGGATTCAAATCTTGGGGTTGTAATAACAAATGTGGTTCTTGAATGATAATATGGTTTACGGGAATTGAACATGCAATTTTTCATTAGTGCACAGAGCAAGTCTTCTGGATAGGGATGCTGAGAGTGGGCTTTATATATTTGACCCTGAACCGACGCGTACTTTCCTGTACTTAATTACGAACTTTTGTTTAACTTCCTTCCAGGATGCGAGGAGATATGTAATGCAACAATACTTTTGGGCGTTGGCCCCCTACCCACCGACTCAGCTCCAATCGCATTTCACCCGTATGCATGAGGC